>JABUQX010086183.1:0-30369 GCA_015478945.1 Trachelipus rathkii | reverse complement strand
TGTGAGTGACTTTAATCGCTTCAAACAAGTTCACTCATTGCGACTTCCACATCACATCAAATGCATTGAAACTCGAAGTTTTTTTACAACTCCACACCTGTATGTTCAATTTCGATAAATTTCTAATGAATCAATACTTTCAACCTTAATACCATCATATATTCAAGATGCTGAAGAAGATAAAAAACTCACAGGTACGAAGAGTCTCGCTCATGACAATAGTATTTCTAAACTAGCTGCTGTTATGTATTAGATTCTATCCATTACAGGTAAGCTTAAATGAAGATACAACATCAACAAAGCAAATCTGCATCTTTGCAACGTGACCCATTGGTAAAAAAGTTCAAGAAGCTTCAAGAAGAAAAGACATACATCCTGAATCATATTTAAGTGATTGAACACTAACATATCCCCATTACTATCCCCTCTCAAGTCATTTTCGGAAACTCAGAAGCATGAGTATGAAAAGCTTCTAGATATTGTAAAGAGTTTAGTCAAAAGCTCGACAGTTCAAGAAAAAAGTCAAGTTGTTCCCTCTATCCCTCTTTACGCAGTGCCGCTCGTGTAAACTTGCATGGAGGGGCTGTAGGTTTATATATATATATCATTATATATATATATAATATAATACTTATTTATATAAATAATATATATATATATACCGACTATATAACCTCATTTATATATATATAATATATATATATAATATATACACATAAACTATATAATATCATACTATAAGTAACTATACTACTAATATATCATAAATAATATATAATATTATATAGCTAGTACCAACAGCTACATATCATCTATATATACGATAATACGACAAAATATCATCATACATACTACTAACCACATACTAACTATACTAAACACTACACTATATATATATTATATCAACTATAATTCCTATATACAAAAATAATTAACATACTCATACACTAATACCCCACTAATACAATATCACTATAATAATTCAACAATGAGCCGTAGGACCAATTCCATCCTCAGAGGGACGCAGCTACGAAAGAGAGTATATATGCAACTACACTATATATATTATATGATATATAAAAGCACAAAGATACACAATCCACACCGATTCTAACCTAACCCACGATAACACATCTATATATTATAACAATAACATAACTATTAATATATATTTACACCTTATAATATATATATATAATACTATATATATTAAATATATATAATATATATTATATAATATATGCAGCCTCTTATCAGCCGCCACAATACTATAAAGTACTGTCAAAAGAAAGCTAGCTGTATAAAAGCCACACACTAGTTAGTGAATCAAGCAATATGAAACCGAAAACACAGTGTAAAAACTCATCTTAAAACATAAATGTAAGTTTATAATATTTATTCTGTAATTCATAATTACCTCTTCAGTTTTTTCGATCTAAAAAACCCTTTAAAAACGTCGTCTGCAAACACTATTAAGTGAAATCAGAATTAATACAATCTTACGCCACGATACTATGGGCAACACGTGCCCCCCCTGCACCCCCCTGCCTACGCCCAGAACTCCAATTATATTTCATATATATACTAGTATACTATATACTACTCATATATACTATACTAATAAATCATACTACTATATAATATATCAATATATAATAATACATGTACCACACTATATTATATAATACTAGCCGATATAGCTACTATACTATACCATAATAACTATAATATATAATATATATAGTACTTATATATTATATAATATAATAATATAATATATATATATATATATTAATATTACATAATAATATAAAAGATAACTAGTAAATAATTTTTTATATTTCAATAAGTGTATGCATAAATTAAAACTTATTTTTTTTTTAATATCGATTGCTGCATTCGAACACAGTTTGCCAATTAAAAAGACTTTGACTAACTCTCTTAGGATGGAAAATTCTATAAATCAATACTTTTCTAAAATATCACATATCTGATAGGTATTATCCTCAAACGACTTATACCTAATTTTTTATATTTATGTGTAAATGAGTGCAATTTATCGGGCTTTTTTTTTTTTTTTAATATCGTGTCGACCATTTGACCTGACGTGTAAAATGAAAAAAGGCCTAAAAATAAAATTGTATTGTTGAGGTGTCAAATTTAGAAACAAATACGAAAATACCCGTCATTGCCTGCCTTATCTAGATTTGGACTCTCTCTCTCTCTCTCTCTCCTCTTCTCATCTCTCTCTCTCTCTCTCATACTCGATAATATATAATATATAACTTATATATATATAATATATATATATATATATATATTATATATATATAATATATATATATAATATATTATATATACTACATATATTACTAGTACATATACTAAACATCTATAATATCACGAGACCACGTAGTTATTATATATACTATTTCTCCATCCATTAGTCTTTCTTCATAACCAGTTACGTACTCATTACTACTTCCACATCGCCACCACCAACATAAAAACACATACTAACAACGAGATCGCTCACACCACATCCAATCGCATACAATGCGCACAACGACCTGATACAACGACTTATACGGCTAGTTACTCCCTTGACTCCCCTTCTAATCTACACCGATCCTGATACACACAGTAAAGACAGACATACATGGACAAATTCTAGCAACTCTGTAAAATTTGAACTTAATTTTATATGAGCAAAAACTTGCCAAGATTGCTATGATAATAGATAGAAGCCAACAACTAACTCACCTACACCCAAACATTATAAAAACGTACTATAGGAACTTTGAATCCTTATTTTTCGTATGTGCTATTTGTCTTATTTTTAAGAAATGTTAAACTTGCTTATTTTAGGGCCGCAAAGTAGAGCCCAAATTTTATTTTAACCTATGAATATATCGAAATAATATCTTACGCACAATTTGCAGTTGGAAAAGTGATTCCTTTGTTTATCCACCTTATTGCATTACAATTTTTTAGTACTAAGATTGTTAAAAACAAATTCAGATTCACTTTCACTTAGACAAAAAATTTCATATTCTATTCAACATCCTATGCCTGGCATTTTTAATTTGGAGGCTGCAGGCCCAATAGCCCATAAAGATCCTTCCTAATCCTTGTACTCAATGTTCCATAACTTTAAAAAATTTCTTGCTGTTCTGAAAGAAGTTGAAAAAAATTGTTCTTCTAAGAAGCTTAAATTAGAAGAGGCCATCGAAAGTATCCAGACACTGTACAAGAAGCTGCAATTGTTTTACTCATGCTACATTTCAAAGCAAGTTGCGATCTGAACGCTTTTTCTGCTGCTTAGCATTATAAAATTCAGACTAAGAGAAAAATGAAGGAGACCTGGCAGATGCTATTCTATTTTTAAGAACTAAATTCATTCATTGAGTAGATGACACAAGATGTAAGTTCAGTAGATTTATATATATATATATATATAATATATAATATATATATATAATATATATATATATATATATAATATATATATATATATACTATATATATATATATATATATATAAGATATAATATATATATTATATATATATATATATATATATATATATATAATAAGCCCCATCATTCGCACTGACTCTCAAATTATGATATTCTGGCAAGAAAAACATTCAAGTACTTCCACACCCTCCTACAGCCCATATCTAGCTCCGTGCGATTTCTACCTCTTCCCGAAGTTGAAAATGAAGTTGTAGGTTCATCATTTTGGGTCGATGGAAAACATAAAAAATACGTAACACGTGAACTAAACACAATTCTGAACAATGACTTCCGTACTGCTTATGACAATGGAAGAAACATTGGAACCGCTGTGTAACCTCCAAAGGGTCATACGTCGAAGGGATAACTTGTAATTTCAGCAAGTCAATACATAAACTAAATGCACATCAGTAACACTACTTTTGGCGACCAACGTATACTATATACTGTAATATTATAATACTATATATAATACTATATATATTATATATAAGCTAATATACCATATATAATATATATATTTATATATATATATATATATATATAATATATATATAGTATAATATAAAATATAAATAATATGATCAAGGCTGGTTTCAAATTTAAGTTTTCAGGTGGAAGATGATTCCAAAGTGGCTATCCTTAGTAAAGAATTATGATGGATATGATAAAGATTAAAAAATGGATCTTGAAAACTTCTTAGGATCGACAGATAAGTGACAAAAATTTAATAATAGATAATAAAAAAAATAATAATAATAATAATAATAATAATAATATAATAATAATAATATAATAATAATAATTAATAATAAAAAATAAATACAAAATATCCAATAATAATAAAATTATATATAATAAAATATAATAATAATTAATAATAATAATAATAATAATAAAATAATAATAATAATAATAATAATAATAATAATAATAATAATAATAATAATAATAATAATAATAATAATAATAATAATAATAATAATAATAATAATAATAATAAATAATAATAATAAAAATAATAATGAATAAATAAAATTAATAATAATAATTAATAATAATAATAACTAATAATAATAAATAAATACATAATACGATAAATCACATAATAAAATAAAATAACCATCACACAAGATAATAAGCCCAATAATTAATAATAACTAAATAATATTTTTACAGTTAAACTAATCTCCAAAGTTAAGTTTTGCTAATTTCTAATAAAGAAATAATTTCAACATTATAAATGATAGCATAAGTGTCCAAAAAGTTCCATAAAAAGACACAACAATAAATCTTTCATATAAACTTCTCTAGTAGAAAATCATATCCACTCTGAGCCGGGAGGGGGGCAAGTAGGGGCCATTGCCCCCCCTGGAATTTCAAATCTTTTGCTCCGCTGAAAAAAAATTTCAAAAGCTTTTTTTTGCTAAAAATATATATATAATATCATTATATATATATATCTATTATATTATAATAATACAATATATATATGTATACGAATATATATATATATATAAATTATATATATAAATATATAATACTATATATATATATATATATATTAAGATATATATTTATATCAAGCAGCTTTTGCAAAACTTGCACAATAGCCTACGCACTACCTCTCAAGCCTTCCCCTACTCTGCCCTCACTATCCTGGCTGTAACTTCAGTTCAAAATATATTTCAGACTTATGAACTGTTCGACAACTGATAAATTTTTGCCATAAAAAGAGCTCTTTTTAGGGCAACAATTTATCCTTCTCTTTGTTTTTTAATATGGAGGATCCATATGGGAATTTTGGGACCCCATTTTACCCCCACTAAAAATGGACATAAAATTCTAATTTTCAGACAATTTTGGATGGAATAAAAACGCAAACGCAGCTTTTTTTTTTTAATACCTCTAGAAACGTCATTTTCAGTGTTTTCTGTCTTGTAGTCATTGTTCGGCGTTTGATTTTTCAGAACCTAATTTTTTGATATTTTTTCTATCAACTTCTACAATTTTTTCGAAATGACTTCAAACTTGAAATATACATAATTTGTCTATTACTCACAAAATGCAAATGTAGTTTTTATGATTTTCTTCTAATTGTGCTCAGAAAAAAAAAAAAGTAGGTTTTGAAATCTAGCATCCTTACCTCAACTTTCCAAAAATCAAAAAACTCAATATTTTCTTCTAAAGTAATAGACCCATCGATGTATATTTCAAGTTTAAAGATTTCGAAAAAAAATTGCAGAAGTTGATACCAAAAAAATATCAAAAAAATTACTCTCCATAAATGTAAACGCTTACACAATGTCGACAAATTCAGACTTACATCTCTAATTATACTCTGGAGATAAAAGAAAACGTTGATATGATATAGATTAAATTAGAATTGTTCTGAAAATTAAGACTATTATGTCCCCTTTTCACGTGGGATCTAAAACTGGGGTTCCAAAAGCACCAAATATGTGCATCGCTTCCCTTAGGAATTGAAATAAAATAGATATTAATGGAAAACTATTTGAAAGTGTCAATTATTATTATTATTGAAAATTAAAATAAAAATTTGAATACTTTTTCTAATGTTTTCTTTTATTTTTTATTCGTTTTATTTCAATGTATTATAATTTTTGGAGTGAATTTATGAAATTTTAATTACTTGCTACCAAGATTTCTACTTTAATACCTATTTATCTAACTTTCGCCTTAAATAAACTTCTTTTAAAAGTCTCTCGCAAAAAAAATTTTTTTGCCCCCATTCTACTATTTTCATATATATATATATATATATATATATATATTATAAATATATGTATACATATATATATACTTACTTTGTTAGTTATTATATATATATATATATATATCTATTAAGACCAGGTGCTAAGTATATTCTATATATAATACCTAATATATATATATATATTATATATATATATATTAATCTGTTATATATATATATATATATATATATAAGTAATGTTCTTATACTATATATATATATTTTTTTTTTTTTTTCGTGATATTTCTTAGAAGGCCCTTTTTAAAAGGAGAGGGCAAAAAAAATAAATATATAATAAATAAAAAAAATTGCACAATAAAGAAAAATATTAAAATAAATGGAAGAGTAAACCCACCCTGGTCCCTTGTCTAGCGCAATTCCCTCATGTGCGCACCAGACCAGGTATTTCAAATAGTAGAAAATTAAATATAGCTTGTGGAAAATTAAATAAAGAAGAAGTCTCTATCAGGAGTTCACAAAACAGATGTGGCTGAAAAAAGAGTACCACAACGAGTATCCTGAGTCTCCAATATTCCACCAAATTCAGAGAGAACAAGCACCGTAGAGGAACGGTATATTGACTACTCTTTTACCCCACCTGCCCCTCTGTTACCCCTAGCCTCTTTGACCCCACCCTTAAATTTGGCAACCCGAATTTTCTTGGCTCTAAATTTTTTTACTGCCCTCGACCTTTTTATTGCTTACCTTTTTTGCCTTACTTTTATATAGGGCATCACTGACCGTTTTTTGACTATGCCCTCGAATGAAGGGGCTTGCCAGACAGATGCGAAGCATCCGTCTACGTACCTCCCCCCTATTTTGACAAACTTTATATTTGAAATAAAACTTGAGAAAAAGGAAAATATAAAATAATAACATTTGATTCTCGATTCTTGTCTTCATTTATTACTGTGAGATACCTTACCCCACACAGAACCATTGGATATAGGCTTAAATCAGAATGTGTGGATACAATAAACCCGTTTTATCTCCTCATAATTTAGGCCTAAATTTTTACGCCTAACGTCAGTTATTCACCCATTTTTACACCGAATAAAATTCGTATTATCAGTTGAAATTATTAGTTTGACCTGGTTAATATGTGCCTAAATCACCCCGATGGTACCAAGCTTATTTAGCCATAAACAATTATAGCGTCCTAAGTAGTTGATTTCAACACATTTTACAGAGAGAGGCAGATTTATAATATTTATGGTGCGGGTTGTTTGTTTTGCTCCTTAGCTGGATTGTCCAAATCTGCTACATAAGATAATAATAAAGACTGTAACAACCACAATCAAAATATTAAAAACTTTGTAGAACTAATATTATTTAGTTAACATGTGCCAGCGACATATATATAATGTAAGTGAATATATATGTTATTTTTAAATAACAAATCTAGAACGATTTTAAAAATACATGTTATGTTATTAGAGAAGAAATGTTTCTCAATTTGTTATTTTTTCTTCTATAACTTTCATTACATGACTTAAGATCAAAATTGCTTTAAGCGTAAGTGAGTTTTATGAATTAGCAATCAAACACGTTAGCATAGCTTGGTGTAGAGGAGTGCTAGGGGTTTTCTTTACATGATTTACTGATATTGCTTTAAGTACGTTAACAACATATTTGTTTTATAAGAATTTCATAGAAATTTTAGTAACAAAGATGAATGATAAAGGTTGAATAGTTAGACGATTGAAATAGAATATAATAAGAAGTAAGGAAAAAATTATTCACAAAAATAAGTTGTTCCAAATAATGATTCATTTAGTCTATTAGTTTTATATGAAACTTTGAAAAATTTTAATGATGAATCGCTCTACAGGACAAAATTATTTATCCTCACTAAATATTTTTGAGAAGAAACAGGTCTTTTAATTCACTACGTTAAGTGTGCAATACCCCATAAAATCACTCATACCATTGATATTTTAAAACTATGAGTTCATATGGGCCCGATTGCTTAAGCTAGGATCAAAAGCTTTTTTTTTGAAGATGTGTTGTAGTGTTCGATATCTAGGTAGTGTGTAGGTAGTGTGTGTGAGATAGCTGGTGTGTGTGACTGTGTTGTGATTAACCTAGTTGTGGATAGTGTGATAGTACTGCGTGTGTGTGATCATGTATTTATTTCTGATGTGTTTGTCACCAACTGGCCCAGCCGGCTCTGTGTTAAAATATGTAGCATAATAGCAAAATGAATGATATAATAACACTAGAGATATAATATATTATACAAATAATAACTATTTAAAATATAACTATAAAATCGAATAATTTCACACACTTTAAACAAATTAAAAATAAAAATATTATAGAGTATCACCAAGAAAATATAAAAAAAATTTTTAAAACAAAAGAGAGAAAACGAATAAAAGCAGTAAAACATATATGAGTTAAAGCAGTATAGTAAGACATATGAGTTAAAGCAGTAAAACATATGAGTTAAGCAGTAAAACAAGTAAAACAAAAGCATATAATTCCCTTGTTGCTATGTAACACCTCTATATTTACTGATTACTGCTTTAAGGTATGTAATGAATAACTATATGAGCGGTGTAAGCAGAAAACATTGATGAGTTAAAGCTCAGTAAAACTCTAGTAAAGTCTATAAAGCGCATACTAAACCCCTGTTGACTATGAACACCTCTATTGATTTACTGTATCACTGCTCTTTAAGGTATGTAAGTTAAGTAAATATATTGAGTTAAAGCAGATGAACAACCTATGATGTTTTAATATCTAGATAAAGCAGTAAACAAAAGCGCATACTACTCCCCTGCTGCTGCTATGTAAACCTCTATGATTTACTTTTACATGCTTGTGTAAGTATGTTAATGTTAATGATTATACTGAGTTAAAGCATGTAATAAACATAGAGTTTTAAAGCAGTATTAATAGCAGTAAAAACAAAAGCATACTACTCCTTTTGTGCTATAGGTAACACTCTCATTGATTACTGATTTACTCGCTTTAAGGTCATGATTAAATCTAATAGTATATTTAATAAATTTCGATCACATTGTAGTAAAATGATATGACTCATATATACTTTGAAAAGAAAAAAAAAAATTTTTTTGAATAGTTACATTCGCTATCAACAACTAGTGAAAATGTGTATGTGATAATTAAAAGAGGTAAGTCTGAATGAGTTACGCTTAGGTTCGCAGAAAATGTTTTAATAAAAATTATTAGTATGAAATAAAAAGAAATGCCTTCATAGTATATTTGAAAGAAATTTTGAATGTTTACATTGTATCACAACTATGAAAATGTGTTAAATAATAATAATAGTCTGTAATGAGTTTACAGTTTTAACTCGAAAATGTTTTTAATAAAAACGTTTAAGTATGAAATAAAAATGAATGACTATAGTATATATATTTTCGTTCGCGCGGAAATATGCGCCTGCGGGCGCACGCGCGGGCTGCGACGTTTACGCGGAAATATTGTGCCTGTCAAGCTAGAGCACGCGCGGCGGAGTACGCGAAATATTGCTGCCTGCGGCGCAACGCTGGGCGGGAAACGCCAGCGTAGGTCGCACCTGCGTTTGCGAGTTCGTTGGGCCTTCACGCGAAGGATTGTCACTGCTGCTCCTGGTTGCTCAAGCTTATATCTAGGGTAGACATCAATATTAAGCTTTTTCTAGACTCCAGGGTTGGAACCATCAAGTATTGAACAAATCAATACCATTACCAGAATCATTCACTATGATACCAATCATAAAGAATGAACCGACGATTAAGCTGACTCATAAAGATTATATCCTTCAATCATAGGTGGTATTCAAACAATGACACTTCTATCAAAGCAATTGAGTCACAAAGACTAATTAAGACTCTATTTAATCCTCAGGTATCCCAAAGTATTGTAGCATGCAACAAAATTGATTATCAGAATATATGAATGGCATCAAAATATCGAGTGCTGGAGTTAAGGTGATGTTTCCATTCGTGTATTCTTTTATATTGGAGTATGCAATTTGTATATGGGCTAGAGTAGAGTAGAACCTCTATGTGTGAGATTACCAATGCCTTCTATATCCTTCATCATGTGATGTATGTATTAATTTAATATGAGAGCTAGGTAACATGTGTCTATGGGGTTGTAGATGTGTATATTAGTTTGGAAATTCTTTAAGTTGGTGGCTATTTAAGTGTCTAGAATGTGTACCGATCTATGCCCTGAGAGCGCTTATAGTGCGTTTATCGTATTGGATGAGATTTATGTACTTCTATTATGGTATGTGTGTTTGTGCTGATTGATTGAGTATATTTATATAATAATGAATATAGCTGCTATTATTTCAATGTAGTATGTTTATCAGAGTTATTTTTTTACTCTTATTGTTTAGTATTAATATATATATATATATATGTATACCATCTATATTATATTATATATCATTTTTATGTAATAATGATGAATTTAAAGATTTATATATATAATAATATAGATATAGGCTATAAGTGTTAGAAAAAGACCAACTCATAGTAGGAAGATCCTAGCAACTTAAAATATACACCAATCGATTCCTCAATACCTATCTACTAACCTCCAGGGGTAGACCTCTTTATTACATACTTTCTGGACCAGGTGAGAGGCTAGCAAGGCATTGAAAAAATGGCACTCAGTTGCACTATGTGGCACTCACTTCGTCACTATATGTTCGCATCGCTCACTATGACACTTCGATTGTACTCACTTGCACTCCATTGCACTTCATTGGCACTCACTTGCCACTACCTGGCTACTCATCTTAATACTCATAGAACACAATAGTAGTAATATCCAATCAGATCTCACCTTCGTGCTTGGATCGGCCCATCAAGTTGAGGCGCTCAACGTGAACTCAGGTGATATCTATCATCGTCCATCATCAATCACTCAGCGCATCAGTCAAGACCATCAAAGAATATGACCCCTGTATTCGAGTATAGTCTGGCCGAATGTCATCAATATATGGTTCTCAAAGATGACGTCATCAAAAAAAGCAACATGGCCAAAAAATTGTACCCTGGTTACAAGATGTGGTCCATAAATTGCACCGATAAAATTTGAGTCTTCAAATGTCCCCCTGGAAACTCAAAGTTGCTTTTGGCCTGAAATTAATACACTCCAGGGCTGCTTATATAGTTTAGGTGATGCCAAAAATCGTGCGGTTCCGCCAATAATGCTTCCTGGAAATACCAACAGAGAATTGGTTGCAGTGTGATGTTTTTACGTGTGTATAATTAACTCACTGTTAACGGGAATTCTGAGTGGTGATGGCTATAAGTGTCCTTTGAATTGTTGCGCGTTGAGTGGTAGTAAGATATTAATCGTGTGTTGAGTGTGGTGTTTTCGTGTGTGTGGTGTCTCAGTGTGAGGATGTTTCATTGTTTATTACGATTTTAATTTCATCTTAAGTTTTGTCTTCATATTTTGTTTGTTTTTTTTGTGTTGGTGTGTATGTGTGTGTGTGTGTTGCCGGGTTATTATGTATAGCGTCTCTGTGCATGTGTGTGAGCTTTGTAGTGTATGCTGTGAGTCTACCGTGTTTTTAAATCTCCCGCATATACAGTTAGTAGGCTATAATTGTTTCTTATATAGTGCAATAGTTTCTAAGAATTGTCAATCGATTCTATGATCATCATTTCCTGTTGATTTATCTTCTTTTTTATTAACTATCTTTTTTTCTTCTTTAATCTACTATATAATTAGTAGTATATTATAGTCTATACTTTTTTTCTCTAGTGATTTTATATCTTTTTTATTTTATTATTTTTTTATTTTTTTTTATGATAGCTTGTTTTTTTTATTTCCAGTCTATCTTATTTATATGATACGGTTGAGTAACTTTAGTCTATCATAATTAACTTATTGTATCATATTTATCTTATAATAAATTTCTCAGATATACACAACATTGTGATGATGTGTATTTGTCGTGTTCCAATGTCGTCCTTTAGTGTGACCCGCGTTTTTTGTGATAATAAATTAGGTCTTGGTGACATATCTCAACTTTACCATCATTCATATCAGAGTGATACCTACTATATCGATCCTTTTTCTATTATTATTGTCACAATTTACCTACTCAATATGTAACGTGGCGTAGGAGACTGTATTATGCTCTAACAAATAAATCTTCTATCTACAGACTTCTCCATTTGACACTTTTCATCTAGAACATATGCAGTAACAATTTTTGGACGAAAACCAACGTGTTTACTGCATAGGCATTATTAGTAGAACAAAATCTGATGACCCCAGCTTCTGAGCTCACATGATTGTAATCTCTTAACTCCAATCCCTCTCACCCTACATCCTGCTATAAGAAGTCATATGCGTCAATTTCTCGGACCTTTGATAATAACTCTCTAAGCTCCGAGAATATCAAAGTCACAAGACCTATAAGATATCAAGGTCAAAACAGTCTAAAAAAAAAGGCTAAGCCCTAAAGTGCAGTCAACTCAAAAGTTTAGGGGCTCATCTATCCAATCTAAAATCTTTATCGGTAGTTCGACGGATCTTTCGTATCCGCTGTTGCATAGCACAGCTTCTCTCGATGTGGACTGGCATCAATGAAAAGTCACTGCCCTAAATAAGGCAAGTGCTCCACAAAAGATCTGAGGCCTATCTACCATAAAGATCGGCAGCTTAAAAAAATTTTTCTAGCTCATATAGAACATTTCGCGTTTTGAGTACTCCCTCTCAATAATGCATTTTGCTTGAGAAACTCGTTTTCAAAAAGGGTTAGAAAGGCAGGGGGGGTTAAAAAGGTGCTTATTTCTGAAGCGTTTCCATAATGTGTCTGGTTATTGTGATCTACTCCCCGTGTGCCTTAGCATACTGAACATACATTACTGTATTACGAGGCGACGCAGTGGTGACTAGCAATGCGAAATGATCCAATTCTCATTGAGCATCACTATTGACTCGTTGTAGGACCATAGAAAAAAGAAATATTATAGTAGCTACCGTATATTGGCACCGACTGTCACTACGCCAGAAGACAAATGTAGGGTGGCTAAGAGGCACCTTACAAAAAGATGATAATATGGATGCCAGTATCTATTTTTACCATCATGTCACTTCTTTATGCCTTTAGACTTCTCTTAAAATACTCCTATCGCTAATTATACTTTATTGTGGGTAGAGCCTGGATAATCACCTACCTCAAAACGCGCTCCCTGGCATATCTAGTCTTACTATCTCCTCATTAACTAGGCGTTAAATATGCGTGTTAACTAATACGCGTACATCTATATAAACTGAGCATTATTCTGAGCAGAAGAAAAAAATTCACGCAATCATGAACAGAAATCCAGCTTTTTTTGAGACCAATTTTAGCAATTCCCAGAATGTTTGATCCACTGGTTTCGATCCTCGATGACTATATACTTTCCTTAAAACTCTTAGCTTATAATTCTATTTATCTTGTTATTTTAGTTATTACCAAAAATTCATCTCATAGATAATGTTTTTATTAGTTTTGTTGTGTGAATCTCCTTTTTAACTGAGTGACCATAAGACTTTAATACAGAGATTACCGATCAAACTAAAGGTGTGAATATTCAATAGTTCGGAGGTATTATATTATCATGAGGGTATTGATTCACACAGTATCCAGCTAGCGTCTTGATTCTTCTAAAAGTATGAGTATGAATATCACTACAATTTGACTCGATAGTTATCTTCCCTTTTCACTCAAACATGCGCGTGAGAAATTCTGACCTAATCGGCCGCAAGAATTGTACTTTACTCATGACAATGCGTGTAGCTTGTTCTATCAACAGTATTATCGACCATATCTCCTATCTATCATTATCTGTAGGTCTGGGTACGCAAGCTATATTTAAATGAATTGAGATGCCGTGCTGGAATCAAGAATTGCGAGCACAGAGTTATTCATTCCTCTTTCGCATTTTCAAAACATTCACAACAGTGTATTTTTAGGTCGAGATGCATTTTTACAAAAGATGTACCTCAGTGATAAAAGTAGGAATAAAGTTGGAGATATAATAGACGAGAGGAACTCTCGGTTGCGCTGGTAGCTACTACGATTTATCTACCTAAAGCACATTAGGAGGTATCAGAGGCCTTTGTCTCACTCTATATATATATCGTGCTAAAAATCAGAAAATCTCGTAATAACATACTAACTATTGGACAATTGAGTTTGACAGTCAAACAGTGTTTCTACCAGTGAAATCCATTAGATGACGAAGGGCTTTAACGCTGCAGTAGTACGTAGCTCACGCATTGGCCATACCCTGTTCAAAAAGCTTTAGTACATTTGTCAATAGCCGCTATCTTATACCTATCTCATCAAGTTAATCTTATCACCATTAACCACATGTATATGTTTCAGCGCTCTCACTCGACACTATTTCTGATTGGACAGGATATCCATCATATTCTCCTTATCCAAGTTGATCGTCTGAAACTCATACATAATAATACCATACTTGAACATCATTCTGTGAGAGATAGTGAAATGGTATTTCTTATCGTATCTCCGTTACTGCCATACAATAGAGAGTTAAGGAGAGTGTGTCTTTCTCAGATAGAGAATTGTTGAGCTTATAAGATCTTAAGGCAAATTAAACCATGTATTGCTGCATGGTTTTTTGCATTTTTTCCATGTTTTAAAGAGCAATCTATATACTTTAATCTATATCACTCATCATGTAGATTATATAGAGTACGAGTCAACAGAACCTATGTGTATCTATTTAACAGCTATTTTTTGCTAAGCTAATATTAATGACATTTCCAACTGACTAGGTTTTCGGTAATTGTTACAATAAGCGGCCTCTAAACAGCATTTTTTATAAAATACATAGCATAGACTCTAAAAAAAAATAGTAATGAAGAATAAAAAAAATTAAATGTATTTTTTCATTCAGAAAAAAAGTTACAGAATCTCAAAGTTTTTAAAATAAATTCCATGTAAACTTATTTTCCCTCTATTAACACTTACCAACTATAAATTACCAGACTTTTTTTTTGATCTATAATTTACAAAAATAGTTTGGATGGTGATATAAGATACTGATAAAAGAATATAATAGAGTATAGTACTAATTATATGCCTTATGGATTTGCCATTTAAGAATAACTCCATTTAGGTTATACAGCATCATCAATCCATCCAGGATTTAGGTCTCAGTTTAGGACTCTACTAGTTCATGTTATAATGTTTTGTTAAGTATACTTAACAGGTAAGTAAAAAGATTATCTTAATTCATAGTGTATTAATTAATAAATAACAGATATCTTATTATGATTAAACTACTGAACAAAGTATATATAGTCATAATAAATCCAAACTCAAGGTCACCATCACATTTTATTATTAAAGAATATACCCTATAGGACAAAATTGAAATTTTGAGAGCGCAGAAACATTTTTCCTGAGATCTTTTCATTTATTATTTCTTGTATTCTTTTTTTTATTTTTATTTTTTATTAATTTTGTCTGTTGCTGTGATATTTTTAAAAATCTGTATATATATATAGGTAATAGTATATTTATCTTACCGTAATTTAATATATTACGTAATATATTATATAATATAGAATTAACAATATATATATATAAGTTTATATTATATATATATTAGTAGTCATACATGATAGATGTTTTAAAACCATTTGTTAATAAATTTACTAACCCGTAAATTAAAACATGGAATTTAAACTACATAAGCCCATCAATGTATTTAAAATCTCATAAAAAAAACCATTGAAATATATAAATTAAAGTATTTAAATTATGATTCTTATACTATCTGTCTTTTTTTTTTAGCATTTTTTATATGTTTGCTCTAATTTCTTCTCAAATATCGTGATGTACCGTATTATGTAACATGAAATAACAGGAGCCCAATTATAAGATTCATGCTTGAGACTATTTGAATTATGGTGAGGAATGATTATATATATATATATTAGTATATATATATATAATTATAATATAATAATATATATATATATATATATATTATACATTCTATATGACTAAAAACAAAAATATTATACTAAGTTAGTATTTTAATGTTTACATATTAGAGTAGAGTTTGGCATAACGAGTAATCGTAAATATAGTTACAAAAAGCGACAGTATGTAAATAGTGATGAATTGTTTTTAGATAGAAGCTAAGTTTGATGGAGTAGACGTGATGTTGACTTATTGAGAGGAGTAGTTAGAGTTAAATTCTGTTGTTTAGCCGATAGAGAGCATCGAGAGGCTACTATATATTACTATAATAATATATATATATATATATATATAGTAACTTGATAAATAATATTTATTTCTTATAAATGTAGATATGACTTATTATTTAAAAGTATGTTATATATTCTGTATGATAGTAGAAGTATATTCTTAGAAGGATATATTTATTTTAATACTCTAGATGCGTTAGCATTTCTACTTTATTTTTGTTATTCGTAATTATTTGCATAAAGTGGATATTTCAAAGCCTAGCCTCTACCAATCATTCGATCTCTTATTTCTAAGTTGTCTGCAATAAAAACTCAATTTGTGGAGCGTGATTTTACGATACATCGAAACAGACCCTAAAGCTGTCTCATAGTTGAGATGCCAATCTATATGAGACCATGAGTTAAATTCATATTTAGTTTATTGAAATGGGACGATTCAGACAAGATATGGGGAGAATAAATTATTATGTATGCGAAAGAAAAAACGTTCAAAACTTTTGAGGCACAATAGGACGAGTACTAGTATTTGGCCAAATTAAAGAATTATAAAACAAGAAAGTAAAAGAAGTTATCGATTCCATGTTAACTCTCTCCTCAAATGCTCTCATTCTACGAATATATTATTTACTCAACTTTTGTAATTTGTCTACAAGATGAAATAACGAGAAGCTCAAACATTAATTTGAGACTATTTTTTATTATTATACTCTCTAATCACACCAAAGTCACTCATACGTGAGGATAATTATAAATTAAAATAGAGTTGATAGTATCACAAATGAATAACTACAACATAGGTAGTATAAATTTACAATTGTAGGAAATTATAAGAAATAATATTAAGTGTGTGAACGCTCAATAAATTTTTACTTACAACGCAAATACGAGTATATCAATAAATATCATTATTGATGAGAGTCTTCTGTTATAGTACTCACAGACTCATGATGAAGATAAAGTTATTTTTAGTAAAAATTAGAAACTTTTGATATCGTCAGTCTCATTTAAGATCCCTTGCGTAGCTCTAGTCCATCTCCTTCTCCATATGAATGACTATGCTGTTATATATTCTGAATAGATATGAGAGAGAGACTCTTCTCCTACAATATATTATCTTACATGTCATATAATATAATATGTGCACATGTACTCAGCAGACTAAAGTCGAGTGGCAAAATTATGTGTGGAAAGCGAGCCCCAGTTCATGTGCGAGACTTTTGACTGCTTGTAATTCTGCCCAGAGAGGAGACGACCAACACTAGAAGACAAACTTATTAGGCTGAACCGTCGGACATTACTGGTTAAATAAAGCAAGGTCAATGCATTGGAGTAATAACTATATTAGCTATCTTATTGTTATTAATTAATACCAATAATGGACCATCTAGTCTCAGTATGATTTAGCTATTTCTATTATCTTGTTATGAAAATACATCTCTCGTCGTGCGTATCGTTGTGCGAAACAATACCGTCTTCACTCTACTTGCGCTTGCTGTCATCTTCGTTCTTCTTCTCTCTGTATGCATATCTCATACTCTCTCCACTCACTCTTCTCGTCCTCGATTCGTGTCATTCCTCGTTCTCTGCACTGCTATTTACAGGAAGCTAACGAAATTAATTTCTTCATTTGGATTCTTCAATGGTAATCTTCTAGAGATTGTCTTTCAAAATTCTTACCGACTAATTAATTCTATATGGAGATAATATATATTAACCAGTTAAGTAATTTTATGCTGGAATATAATAGGGTATTTGTTGAACTATATATAAGATTTGATAGTAAATTAATAAAAATAAGTTTCTCAAGAATTTTCTGTAAGTGTAGTTATTATTATATTTTATATGTAAATTAAATATTTTGGTAAAAATATTGAAAAATATTTTTATAAAAATTATATTTTATATATTATTCAATATATATATATATTTTAATATATAAAGTTATTATAATAAATAACATTTTAATACTTAAATAAATAGGAGCTACCTAGTATTCCTAGATTGATATTATTATAAGTTCAAAGTTCCAATTATTACTTATTCCTTGAGTAGTCAAGTATAACAGCGTAATGTAGCAAATTCTTCCTGCTGCATTTTCTTGCATCAATAAGTACATTGTAGTGAAGTTGCTTATTTGAAAGTACCATCTCGTAACATGATCTCTCTTATACTGTGTTAATTTCTATTATTGTCTTCTCTATAATATTTTTCTTATATCTATTTTTTTTTTTTATATTTACTTTTATTCTTTTATTTTTTAAAAATAATATAAAATGAAATACTATACTCTGTATGTACTTTCAAGAATATTGGAAGACAGAAAGTATTAGGTGACTTGTTTATGAATTAATGCTCACTATTTTTATTTTTTTTGACTCGTTATGCAGATATTATATATGTGTTATAACAATAGTTCCAAATATAAATGCTTACAATAATAAATTATTATGTATTTCATTACACTGGAACAAAAAGTAGGAAGTTCGAGAGTAGATTTTCGCACTCAATTACTCCGCAGCAGCTGTGTTGAAATCATCTATTCCACCAAGTTATTTTTGTTTATATGACAGAGAAGACTATTGTATAATTCTATAAGTATTATGCTACAAGATAAAAATTATTAAATATAAATGACAATTAATTTATTTAATTATTTGTATGATCTAATATACACAAAATAAGGATTGTTTTTAAATCCAGTGTTTTTCTCAGTAGTATTTGATTTTTCCGCTAGATGGCCATTCATTAAATTCATATTTATGACCATAATAATAATTACTACTATATTAAAACTCCCCAAATATCATTATAAGTGATATTATATCTAAAATAATATAAATAAACATAAATGAATAAAAAACACATTGTCATATTTTATTTAATAAAAAAAAAACTCAAATATGTTTATGTGATTTTTTTAAAAAAACTAGGTATTTTTATTATCACAACCTATATATATATACATATAATATTAAATTAATTAATAATATTAATATATATTATTATATATATATATATATTATAATATATATAATATTATATATATATATTATATATTAATATATATATATAATATAATATATTAAATTATATTATAAACATAGTATGCTACGCAGTAGTTATAATGTATCAATCTCTTTTTATGAGTGAATTATAAGAGATATAGTAAAGAGGATTATATTTATTATTTTTATCCGTTTAACAATTATTACTAACGAATGTGTACAGATATATATGTGAAGAGATTAATTATATGTATATCATTTGAGGAAAATTAAATGATAGAGGAAAATATCTCAAAAATCCCAAAATTATCCCTAGTCTGACTCAAATAAAAAAAACACGCAAAGAGAATAATAAATTCTGCGGCAACTCTAAATTTATAAATAATATATATATATTATTTATTATTTTTTTATTTTAGTTAATAGAGTGTGCCTGTATCATTTTTCGAGGATATATAGACGTTAAATTTATCATATTAGTGATAGCTATGTGTGATGGAAAATTTATCATCCATAAAATCGATCATGTTATTTTAGCCATAGTATTATTAAAGGAGTATGGGTAGGAGTTTTTCTTCGCCACCTACTAGCGATAAAAAGAATGTCTACACAAATCCAATTACCAATATTCGGTACTATAACTATAAGTAATATTCGGCGAAATATTTACCGAGTATATAATTCACGCTCATATGAGAATAATCACTTTACGCTAATCTATGATATATATAATCAGATAAATATTATTTTCAATATATATAAATTTCGGTTCATACGCATTTATGAGGAGTAATATATAGATAATATCCATATCTTCTATCTATGTTTCTCTATCAAATATTAATAAGATAATATTATTGTTTCAATGATATTATTTTCTTGGATGGACTTTGTAGCAGATATATTAGTAATTCGGAGGTGCCCATATATATTCTCGGATTGCTGTATCACATGCGTTTTACGGCAATCAGGTCCCTATTTTTTGCATATATTCCTTGGAATGGCAAAATTCATGTGCGCACTACGTAGGGCTGTATAGACGTTACTTCCGCATATATCTACAGTAGCAGCAAGTTTACTGCGTCGATATTCGGGAAGCATGTGTTAACTTTAGTACGTCTACATTATGGATGCCAATGACCTATGATATCTATCATCCATCTGAAATACATTCGGATGGTCCGTCATTTTCACCCAGGGTGACTGAACGATCTTGTATGAGAATTAGTATTATTTGCCGAAGTTGTCCTGACCTGTTTTCGAAGTTGCATGAAAATGACTACTGGACCATGCACAAGAGTAACATTTTATTATACGAAACAGAGAAGCAGAGCTGCGATGGTTCTTCCAGTCAGATGGTAACCTTGTATATTGCAGTGAAGGTGCAGGCCTACTACTCGCTATGGACTCCCAGCATACGATGCAGTGAGTGGCGACTGTTTATTGACACTCAGAAGCAGTTTAAAGTGTGTTTGTTACACAACGGCAACAGATATGCTTCTTTTCCAGTAGGGTACTCGGTACGATGAGAGAGGTATGCAAAAATCAAGACAGCTTGGAGAGGCCTACAATATCAGGGTACATGGATGGAATATGTGTCGACCTCAAAATGTAAACATTTTGCTCGGTCAGGCAGCAGTTTCACCAACATATCCCTGCTTTCTATTGCTATTAGGACACGGCGCAAAGGATCACTGAACCAAAAAAGAATGCCACCGCAGAAACCTTGACGCCAGTGACATAACATCGTAGTAAGTGAAACCATTGTACAGAGAGAAACATCATCTTACCTCCACTACACATAAAATTGGTTTGGAGAAACAATTTGTGAAGGCCCTGGACCAGATGGTGAATGCTTTCCTATATATGCTCAACTTTCCTGTCTGGTGACGAGAAGAAAAAAATCTGATATTTGATGGCCCACAAAACGACACTCCTCCGTGATGCTGCTTTGATACAACAATGACTGTGTAAGGCAAGAGCGTGGGAATCTTTCAGATGTTAACACAGAATTTTCTTGGGGAACAGGAAAGCGAGAACACTAACATTGTACAGGAAATGCTCAGACAATTTTCATTCTATGGATGTAGAAATGAGTATTAAAGTTGCCACCTATTTACATTCTCACTAAAGAAAATTTCCGATATCCTAGGCGATGTTAGTGATGTGAGCAGTGTGAACGCTTCCATCAAGATCTAAAGTTCATGAAGGACGTTGACAGGCAAGTAGAATATTAATATGATGGCCGACATTGTGGAAGCTTTAATAGGAATATTCAACGCTATGCACAGTAGACCGTCTACGAAGAGAAAGTTAATACCATCGTAGTATATTACATTAACTAAACCCATTCATTCTATTACATTCAGTTCACCAGTTTCTCTTTATTATATTTATTATATGTTAAAATATATCTATCAAAGACATGTATCATATCATTGCGATTTGCCCCGCTCCCTTTATATTTTTTTCAACAGATACCAATTGTAAACTCATATATAAAAACATATGAATGTACAAATATATTATATATATAATATATATATAATTATATATATATATATATATATATATATATTATATCCCAAAAGTAAGTGTACTGCTTGATAAAGTAAAAATACATAATTTTACAAATCTGTGTTACACACAATATCTCACAAATCAGCGATGTGATATGCAAAAACCGATAACTAATTTTGGAATCAGCACATCAATAATCAATGGCGAAACCCCGTCCTTATCAGTGTTATTTATATACAAAGTAATAAAAACAAAAAGTAAATAACTATTTCTTACCTAAAGCAAACCATTCACAATTATAAAAATAATGAAATAAAATTTGAAATGTAGTTTAAAGAATATTTAACTTAAGACTTGTCATATTGAATAACATCATTAAGGTTAAAATAGGACAACATTAGCAAGTTCTCCATTTCAGGATCAACCTATTTCTTGTGCTTCAAAATATTTCCTCCCGTTCTAAATATTCTTTCACTTTCAATTGACTGGAGCTGAAAGGATATTTTATTGCTAGTTTATTTTATCAAATTCATAAGCAATATTCCAGTGTTTATATACGTCTAACCATTGTAAGGAATATCATTGTCTTCAATGGTCAAAGTAGGCAAAACATATATTTGTTTATTTCTTTGATGTAATTCCGTATGTAGCCTTATACTTTTATTACAAATAATCACAATTGTCAGAAGAATGGGCACTTTCTTTTCATCACTCTCAACTTTCTTATTCTTTACGTATGGTTAAATTCTGTGCAGTGCCATAAAGTATTAATGTAAAGAAGTTGAAAATGAGAAAAAGTGAAATTAGTTTGAAAAAAAATCACTTAAAATCCTTGTTTTGTCGAAAAGGTGAGTGAAAATGACTGGGTGTGAGTGTATGGTACAAAGAATGGATTGTGATAGTTCATTAGCAAAGAGGAGAAATGGTAGATAGAAAGTTGAAGAATTACAATCTCCGGTATAGAGCAAGATTGCTGATTGATCTGGATCTTGAAGTGTTAATTAATCGTTTATAGGGATAGTTTCAGGATTGGAGGAGACAGTAATAGGTACCTTACTATAAGGGTAAGATATAAAGGGAACAGAAAAAGTATACACAATTAAATATTAGTGTTGCAAAAATAATGTGTTTTTTGTCAAAATACTCCAATGTTGCCAAAACAATCTATCCTTATACTAAAAGTTCAGATATAAGTAAAAGAGAGATGACTAATCTTTACATTGGAAGCAATGAAAAGAAAATTAGAGAGGAAGAATAAACTGTATTTAGTGGATTTGCAACAGGTATGATAGGGTTATAGGAACGTCTTATCAGTGTCTAGTACTATATAGTGTTGTATAGCTCTTGAAGGAATCAAAAAGTATGTTATGACTATTAGAGGCTTGTCTAAGAATAAATGTGAAAAAGGATGATTAGCGTAGTGAGCAGTGTTATGTCTCCTTGTTATTCAATTTGTATATGCATGGTTATGAAAAAGAATTGAAGTGGCTTGACAGAAATGTTTAGAATGAGGAGATAAGAGGCTCCTACCTATATATTATGCGTATGATTGTTTTTTGTGGCAATCGCAAGGAGTTTAAGGATGGTAGAAATTGCAGGTGTAAAGGGAGGGTTGAAAGTAACAGAAAGGAGTAAGTTATGTTTATAGACATCCTCAGTGGGAACTATGGTTAGCATGAGCAGCTGAACAAGTGTCGAGTTTAAATATTTAGGTATATTTGATGAGAAGGAACGATATGCAGAGTTAGTAGAAGTTTGAATACAGAGTGCTGTGCAATAATATCGTAGTGAAGTAAATGACTAATCTTTACTTCGCTAGCGTCTTACATACGGTTATTGTTACCTGTGTTGAATAGTAGTAACTATGGTCTGGAATAAGAAGTATAGATCTAAATTCAATGTTTTCAGATGGACAATCTTAGCATCTAGTGTAGAAGATGATAAAATGGAGAATGAAATATAGGAGAGCTGGGGTGTTTAAAAATGGTAAAGCAGAGAATAAATAAAGTATGTTGAGATGGTCTGTCACTGTGAAAGATGAAGATAGTCGTTGGTCCATCTGCTGGATATCCCTTATTTCAGAAAACCCGACGGCTGGATATCGAAAAAAATATTAGTCGGGTAAAGAATTCTGAAGGAGAGAATTGGAGTTGCACAGCGAGATAACTATAAATAAGAGAAATGCGGTTGTGAGGTATGGTGTGCCCACCTTGTCCAAGGGATGAACCCTTACCACTACATTACCATAGCTGAGTCCGTCGCATCGTGTAACTATAGGTGATTTTTCTCACATGCGCGATCCTACTAATTAATGAACACGAGGGAGGTGTAAGCTGGGCTTCTTTCACGACTTTTCATAATCTTCTACTGCTGTTTCTTTTCTGAGTTTGTTATGCACCCTTACACCAGTCTTGGGGAGAAAAAGAATGAATAAATATAATTAAAATAAAGAAGTTAGTATACTATTAATATAAAGTAGTGAATACTATAGCCCTACTTTATAGTATATAATATATAATTATAAACAGTTCACATCATTATTATATTAATTATATATTATTATTATAACTACTATTATAGTTATATTATTATATTTTATAATATTATTTAGAATATATATATTATATCTATTTATATATATATTATATATATTATATATATAGATTATATATATAAGTCTATGATAGTGGGAAAATAGAAGAGAATAACTGCTAAATATAGATTATTAACAATAATATAATAAGGAATAAAAACAATAATGTGAAATTAATAATAATATGGTGGACACTAATAAAATTTTATTAAGTACTAAACTCTACTTTATATATGGTATACCTCTTTTAACCACTATTGTATTTACTGTATTTTAATGCTAAATACCCTGAAAAGATTGGTGAATATTATTGAAAAAAGTAATAAATTTTAAAAAAAACAAAAAAAAAACCAAAAATTTGGGCCATTTGTCTTTTTTTAAAAAAAACGTGTTTTTTTTTTAAAAAAAAACGAACGGTTTTTTTATTAATCCCAACTCCTAGGCATGCTGTCTCAATTTTCACAATTTCCGCATTCTTGACTCTGGCCAGCTGGTGAATATTTTATTCTACTTTAACATTTATGAAGCACAATCTTATCTATAAATATATATTCAATATCTAATTATTTTACATTTAACTTAGCAGAGATTGATATTGCTTTTAATATAAAAGCCCACACCCCACCCTTTCTTCCTCTTATGCTGTATAAATAATGATATCTGTCTATTTCAATTCCTAAAGAAGTCTCATATTAATTCTCATTAACCCATGCCTCAGTTAGCAAATATGTCTAGCATTCTCATTTATGGTTATAAAAACTAATCAAGCTCATACTTTTTTATTCTAAGGCTATGACGCGCATTGTGATGAAAAAGCATTTTTGATATCAAAATGCTGTCCATTTTTATTGGCTAACATCATTATTTGACCCTGTAACAACACTAGTCTTATTTATATCACCACTGATTACATTACCATGCTATTCGTAGTTGTATCCAGATTTAAGCCCATCACCTAGTTTTTTGCTAAACAAGTCTCCAAACTGATGCTGAAAAGCCCAACACCTTTTACGACTCAAGTTAACTCCATCTGCTGCAAAAAGATCTTTATCCAAATTCTCTCCACAAATCCAAAACCTTTAAATATTTTCTGAAAAAACATAATTTCCTAACCCTTTCATTACACTAAAGCCCTACTCCCCAATTCCTGACCTGCACCTAACCTAGGTAAATAAATCATGCACCTCTTCCACTACTTTCATCTTCTGAATCAATCTCCTATAATCTCCTATTAATTCTTCTGACCTATTCCCTTATACATTTGTTATCCCACATGCACAATCAACATTTGTAGAATCAATCTAGAATCAATCTCTCTATTTATCCTATCCACGATATCACTCCAGCCTGCACCTGGAGAACATACTCTCAATCGTTTCTTTTATATTCTTATTTTGAAAAATCCTATCTAGGTATCGTCAAAGAGTCTCCAATTAGCAATTAATTTATCAGTCTTCCCTTTAGACTCAACATTACCATTGACACTCTCTGATCCCTCCCCACCTGGAAGCAGTCAAACCTTTACTGCAGGTCACAGGCGTGGACTGACTTTCGAGATCCTCATCTGTAAAAATATATTTCTAATTTCTACAACTCATATTCATCTACAGACCTATTTTCAACTACTTTATTCTTTTCCCCCCTCATCTTCCTGCCTATGTGAATCATATTCCTGTCTCCCCTATATCCCACTCCCTCCTCGCCTTGACATCCCTACTAACTTTTTTCCTTGACACTTCCCTCCTTTCTCAACTCATATACAACTTCTTTCAATTCATTCATATTTTCACTCAGTCTTGCAATCTCCTTCATTAGCAACACATTCTCTGCATCAAAACACAAACAGGGCAGCTATTCACATATTCACCTCTCACAGTCCCACAGTTATCACACAGAGCATACAATATACTTTAAATTATTATCAACTTTTACTACCTTGTACCTACAATTACCAACAAGTTTAAGTATCGCAAAGCCTAAAAAGAAAAATAAACTAATATCTTTAAAACAAGTTTAAAAATTTGAACAAGCTTATATCTAGCTTAGCCTAGGCCAGGTATATATAAAAATTATAAAAATTATATATATATTTTTTTTTATTTATTTATTTATTTTAAGGTAGGCCTAACAGTAGTCTAACTTGTACAATTATTTCAACCAACTACAGTTACTAAATATCACTAAGATCTTGAAAATAAATTAAATCTTAAAACAAGCCTTGAATATAGGATAGCCTAGGCCCTAAGCTAAGTCTATATAAAAATTATAAAATAGCTAACTTAGCTAATGGCCTCTGCAGTAAACTCTAATTTAATTTAACACTTATCACAAAATTTAATTATAACAATGTTAAAGACTGTAGTTAAATACAGAAAAAAACTATTTATAGTTTATGCAACCTGCACCAACACACATATACAGGAAACTCTTACCACCCTCTAGCCTAGGTTAAACCTATCAAACACTGATGAGATCTAATACTCAACTAAATTAATTTAATAACAGAAATAATCACAATAATAAGTACACAAATTGGAGAGCATGTTTGGTTGGTGGGTTGACTGGGACAGTCTCGATATGGCTTCTTGCTGTATATAAGTATACTTATATTTCTTATTCTTTATATCTTAGTTCTTTATGTTCTAAATTTGCTAAAATAACACAAGCTTAGATATCACAACAGGTAATTATGTTATAACTAAATTCACTTGCAAATACACATTATAAGTAGTAAAATGGGAGAGCAAAAATAAACACACCCTCACTCACTCAATATATATTCCAGTACTGTATTGCATTCCCTCTACAACCAATACTTAGTAATATATTTCATATTTGGTTGTGCCAAGTAATATTTATTTATAAATTAAAATAGTATCTTCAAGAATTAAATTAAATGCAAAATATAATATTAATAACTTTTTGTTGTGTTTATTAAAAAAAAATTCCCATTTCCATTTTCCAGTAAGTATTAACAAAGTTTAGCTACTAGCTTTTATGTTTTAACATGATTACAACTTACAAGAAGATTCTTTACCTATCTACAATACAAAGAATAAAAATAATGAAAAAAGAGACCTCAATTAATCAACTGAAAAGACAAAATAAAAAACGCCATTATTCAAACATGATATAATTAATAATAATATACTCTTTAAGATAAAGATAGATGCCCACCAAAAAAAATCACCCCCAGGCCAAAAAAAAATTTTACTTAATAAATAACATTATAGAAGTAAATATAATAGTTTGTTGTTTAATTTTGTGTTCAAATCGTAATATTTTGGAGAAAATCTTTTCTTTTGTTTCTTTTTTTTTTAGTACCTTCAGGGTGCCATGTCAACAATATATGTTGACAATGTTTTTTACATGATGTTCCTTATTTTTAATTCATTTTTTTAATTTAACAAATGAACCATAACAATAGAGAACATAGTTTGTTATAAAATATTTAGTTCTTAGAATAAGGTACTTTATGTTGTTTGTTAATTTTTAATTTTTAGTATAGTTTGAGTTTAGTGAAAATATTTGTGACATTCCATTATTATTTTATGTTATTCATGTTCTACATCACTGAAAACATAAAATGGATATCAATATTATGTGCTAACTACATGTATACTAATTCGGCACTCCACACCGTCCTTGCACCGGCCACACACTGGCCCTACGTCCAGTGCCTGTACGATACCTCCAATGCACCTCTTGCTCAGACACAAGAGATTTAATTTTTCTTCCTTCATCTTTCTCGGCAAAGCAATAGGCTTGGAGAGGCAACTCCTGCTCCAGCACCCGCGCCGACTCCGGCTTTCCCTAATATAAAACTGACTCCATCATCCTTCCTCCTCTCTTTTTTTCCTTCCTACTTTTTCTCTGCCCTTCACTCTGTGTGCTTTATCTTCTCTTTTTAATAAACTACCCCCCCTCCAAGGGACCTTCAAACTCATTTTGAGTATATTGAAGCCAGGCTTGTAGATCAAGGTGATTTTAGAAAGAGAAGTGGGAGTCGAGTCGCAATTTGAAAAGTGGATCGACGTCGTAATTGTGAAGAGGTGGAGTCGATCGTAATTTATCAAAAGATGAGTCGGATCCGCCAATTCTTCAAAAGGAGTTAGAGTCGAGCAGTGCTTGCACGTCTTAATTTTGAGAGGTCGTTCTTGTAATTTGAAGCAGGGTGGAGTCGAGTCAAAATTTTGTCAGGGCACACAACAACTCTGATTGAAGCCCCCAAATTCCCCAGACAATCTGCTGATAACCCGTATGAACCACAATAATAATAAACACAACCTCAGTCTCGACGCTCAATATGATTAAACACCTGGAGCCCAAAAAATTCACCAAAAGCCCCTGGCCTGCCTCCCTCAGCCTCAACTCCGGCTCAGTTGCTCGGCACTTACTGTATAAACGAACTGCATTACTCTATCAATCCCATTCCATACCTTCTCACATCCACTAGACTCAACCCAACATTTTACAACAAAAAAACCTTCTAAGTCCTTTCCAGTATTTGGGACTAGACCCCCTCTCCCTCTTGACGTAGTGGTGTAAACCAGGGGTAGGCAGGCCAGCACCTCACCCAACCACGCTTGGTCAGTTTTGAGAGATACTGAATAGACACCTGACTGGGTATATTCTCATGATGTGAGAATAGTGGCCGTATGCCCAATGATAGAAATGTGCTTAATCGGAACCTCGTTATCTTTATCTCGTTACCACGCAGTACTATCTATTGTCAAAGAAAAACTCCTACTTGCTTCTACCAAGTTGTTATTGAATGATCTCTTATTATTTTGTATTTTTTCAGGTTTGTTATATTCAAATAACATGTATATAGTTTTTTTATCAATTTCAGTAAAGAATAATCATTGATTTACAAGTTTTCATCCCAATTTTACCCTCATATTTGCATTTAAAAAAAAAAAAAAAAAAAAAAAAAAAAAATTATGGAGGGCCAAGGACCTTAAGCAAAAATGTCCATCGTGTGCCAACGATGTTCAAAAGCATGTAATATTAGATAGAATGTCGCAAAATATTGAAGACATGGGCCTGACCACTGAAAAAAAACTCAACAATTTACTTGTTGACTTGGCCACATGTTGAAATCACTGTCAACAAATTATTGTGACATGGCAGTCAACGTGTTAAGATAGATAGATTTCATTCAATACTCAAATTCAAAAATTCTCATTGTGATGCAAAAACATTAAATATCTGGAGAGAGCCTGTTCCTCTTTGGGGTGTTTACATTCCCACCTACACTAAAAATACGCTCGCTCTCGGCTGATGAGGGACTAGCTTAAATATTTGCAACACTGATAATAAGGCAAACCTTGTCCCATTTTCATGCACCACATGAATAAGATCTGCTTCTGTAGGCCAGCACTCTTCAGTTTTTCGTAGAGGCTCATCTCCTCTTTCACAGAATTCAAATTTGAATATATTTTCCTTTTTCTTCTTCTTCTTCAATTTTTATATTTATGAAATCACAAGGAGCTATAATCTATGTAGTTTATTTTATTTATTTGACTGCAGCCGCCTGAAACTATTATCTTCCCCATCCAAATCTCCCGACACTTGAAAACATTGTAATACTATCTCGCGACTACGCAAAGAACAAGTGCTCATGGTGCGATTTTTTCAACCCAGTCATAGGCTGCTTCTCTGTAGCCATCGCGTGGTCTGCTTCCATTATCTGACTCCAAAAAAAAAAAAAAAATCAATATCATATATATATAT
>JABUQX010086182.1:0-27510 GCA_015478945.1 Trachelipus rathkii | reverse complement strand
GAGAATGAGAATTTATTCCACAACCCGAAAGCCATCTGTCTCTAGCCTGAGATGGCCAGAAAACAACGCGGATCGAACCATGGATTTTAGGAGAAAAAAGCATGTTAGTCCAAGAAGAGGGAATGAACCCGCTCATCCCATTAACAATTACAGTTCCCACGTTATCGGCAGAGAGTCTTTTTGCGTCTTAAGAGTCAAAGCAAAAGGTCCAACGTTTTTTTTTTGCAATGCTCTATAGTTAGCGAGGACAAGCAACGCAATGCCCACCAGACGGCCCGTTCAAAGTTGCCAGGAAAAAACCTCATTAGGCAGGATGGAAATGTTGTAGAGAAAAGTAATTGAAAATTAAGGATTTAACGGTTGTGGGCGTCAGTATTTACCGATAGGAGCAGAAGGTGGTGATAGGTTATAGACAGAGAAGGAGCTAGTGGGAACATAGGTTCAAGTTGTTCAAGAATCGGTTGGACGATCCAATGTGGTAGTTATTTTAATCAGTTCTCGCAGATCGTGAGATACTGAATGATTTCGCTTCGATCCCACCTAAATAATCTAGTACGAAGGGAAACCCGACAATTCAGTTTCTTGTGTACATTGAAATCCCCTAAATAGAGGACCTCAGGTATTGGATGAGAAGAGTATACAGTTCTCGTAGAAAGTAAGTAAGGAAATCCAAAAAAAGGCCGATCGAAACGGTTCTGGTTAGGAGAACGAGTAGTCAGAGCACCGGATAAAATGATGTGATAGTAGAAGGAAGAAAGGGATTAAGGCGCAACAGTAACACAAAGTAGCGAGAGTCGAGATTGCTCGAGACGTGTTTATAGGGCAGAAGAACTGGTTGTGAGGCTAGATAGATGAGTGGGTGGTATTTAATATAATTACATAGAGCAACATACTGCCACGCCTTCAAACGAAATTATAAAATAAGTTATAGTGGATATATTAAACGAGGTTGAAGGATATGGAATTCTTTAGCCATCTGGGTTGCAGACAAGAGCATAAAATTAGGTATTAAGCATTAGGATGAGAATAGTATTCCATGGATGCACGAGTAGAGTGCAACCAATTATGTTGTAAATTAAAAGAAAACCACGCCTGTCAAATCTTTTAATCATACACCACATCAGAACGATCAACGAACAACAAAAAAAAAAAAAAAAAAAAAACAGACAGAAACAAAATAGACAAAACTAAAGAGAGAAATGAGGAAAATATATTCGTACGCTAATTACCTAAATTTAAAAACATTTTAAAGAAGAAAGAATTATATAAAAAGTTTTGAATAAAAAAAAACACCTATTTTGGGGTACGGATGAGCCTAGGTGTGAAATCTTAAAATATGTAATAATCCAGAAGTTCTTAATAAATCACTCTACCGGCACTCGCGTAACACCTCTCTCAGCGGAAAATTCGCGTACATACATAAAAAAAAAAAATTACCTAGTTGAGTTTAAACTAAGAAAAAGTATGATAAATCTTAGTATGAAATGTGATTAATTAATTGTGTTCTGTTGCCAATATTGTAAATTTTACGTAATAGACCAAGTTGAGAGAAACGGCTAAAAATCTAAGTAAAAAGGAAATCGAGGAAAAAAAAAAAAAACATAACTTGTACTAGCTATCTAACTAGATCAAACTACGTTTTATTGATTGTAAAAGTTTCTCATAATTTTCACCCAAAAGTAAGTAAGTATCGGTAGTTAGGTGCCGATACGGATACCGATACCGATACCGATTACCATGCAAAAAATGGCGATACTACCGATAACCGTGGGATACCTGATACCGGATAGACTGATCGAGTTACAGAGCATCCTAGATTAGTATTATATATATAATATATATATATATATATATATATATATATATATAGATATAATATATATATATATATATATAATATAATTATATATACAAATATAATATATATATAGTATATAATATATATATATATGAGTTAATATATATATAATATAATAGTAGTATATATTATATTATTATAGCAGAACCTCTTCTTCCTCATTAATGTTCTTCGATTCTCGCCCCAACTCTTCCCCTAATGCACTTATTTGGAATTTTTTTTTCTAAATCAAGCATATAGTAGGTAAGTAAGCACACAAAAAAAGTTATATAATGCAATTCAATAAAAAAGTTTATTAAAGTTTTAATAAAGCTCATTCAGGCCTGACCGTTGGGGTAAACGGATCCACATTGAAGGTTGTGTTGTTTGATAGATCGAATCGACGACATGTTGAAATGCTCATATAACGTTTGAGTCAATGTTATAGTTTAATAGAACTTAATATGCTAATAGCAATTAGATAAAAAATGTATTAGCAGTGAGTAAAAGAATTAGCAATAATATACATTAAAATAATCAATCTAAAGAGTGTCAGTGATTTTATATCTAAATATTCATGTTTTATTTAATTATGTTAAGTTAAAGTAACTAATTATATTAAAATTATTAAATGAAATAAAAATTAATTAATAATACGTAAAATACGAAAAACAATGGGTCCGATCACCCCTTCATCAAATTTTCTACAGCGAGGGTGAAAGTCAGACCATGTAGTTAGCCCCGTGATTTTGCCACTAATGATGTTTGGAACAAAAATTACTTTGCCAGGTTTTTTAGATTTTTAAAGCTTAACAACTCGAGAGAAAGACTGAAAAAAATAATTATATTTCTTTCCACATAAGATTTTCTTTTTATAACAAAGTTAAAAAAACTTCACACTTTTTTTTTCTTTTTGTCTATTGAAGGGCATTTGTACCCTAATTTATTATTTTTAAAGAATATAAAAACTTTCAAGATGTAAAGATGATCTAAATAAAACTTGTAACTTGTATTAAATGAGGCGAAATTTATTTATTTTTATTTATTTAGATTGGACGAATCACCCCTCTAAAAAACCAGGCCCGGTCACCCCGCCCGACTCATAATATTGTATATATAATATATATATTACTATTAGCGATGGACAATTAATCGTCTCATCGGCAAAAATCGGCATATATTTTTTAAATCGTCATCGGCAAATTTCGCCGATTAATTTGCCGATTAAGTGAACAAATATAAGAATTTTTGAATAATATTAAAACTCATAGATATAATAATAATTAATAATAAAATAATTAATATAATAATTAATAATTTTATATATAGTATATATATATATATATATATATATATATATATATATATATATATATATATAGTATATATAGATATATACTTATATATATATAATATATATATATAATATAAAATATATATATATATATATAATATAATATATAATATAATAGTTATATTATAATTAAACAGTGTAGTTATGGTATGTATGACATTTCAGTGCCTAATGTTTCGCCTTTCTGTTAGTTCATATCCACACTCATCTCCAGACAACAATATCATATACACGATACTTATATCCACACCCCCTTCTAGACAACATCTTACAGACGATCCCTATCCTTATATCCATACGTTTAGGGAGGAAAAAAATTGCCCACATCGTATCCTATGCGTGTCGTAGAAGGCGACTAAGGACGGTGGTAGTTGCTGCCTACTACCACTTTTCTTTTGCCAGGAATGCTAATTCATGCTCGAAAAGTCGTGACGCAGGTAAGCGCCCTTCGAATCCTCGGCGAAAATGTATTGAATCGTATCTGTATATTATAATGTCAGAGAAATAAATGTGAAGAGAGATTGAGAGAGAGGGAGAGAGGTGATGGATGTATTTAAAGAGGGCAAAATTTGATTTGCTGCTGTGACTGAAACAAAATAAAAGGGAAACGGGAAAAATGAGTGGTGTGGTGGACATGTTTTGTGTTGCTGTGAAAAGGAATGAGAGGGAGATTAGGGAAGATGTTGCTGAATTCTGATGATGATTTGTGGTAGACTATGTAATTTTGTGTGTTGATACTAGAAGTCTAAAGGTTAAATTTAAGTTGTGAAAAGTCAAAATTGGTTGGTCTGCGACATTATGATCCATCTGAGTGTGAATGTTGAAAAGAGTACGATTTTCTGGATAATCTAATGATGTTTTGGATGGGGAAAGGGGAGTAAGAGATTCAGTTCATTTGCCACATATATGCCACCCAAGAAGTTTATCATATATACAGTTGTCGCCACCACTCATGGGCAGAGCCCTTCAAGGAGGGGTGTAGTACTCTCGAAAGTTCACCCTCTAGCGGCAATTACGCATATGAGCACAGACGCAGGCTTTAAATAGAGATTTATATTCAGTAGAAATACAGAAGATGGGAAGAGAATTCCACAAAACAGGTGGTGGTGGTGGGTAAGAAGGAAGCACCACAGCAAACTAGCCTGGAGGTTAGCAATGTCAACACAATACTTCGGCGCAGATACAGCACCTTATTGGCTACGGAGCGTCATAAAAGTGGTGTTACGCGGAGTGATAAGTTCCCCGAACTGCGGCTGCTTACCTTATTAGATAGAGACTTAAAGCACCAAACTCCCCTCGCAAAGATATGAGGGTCAATTGAACTGGAAAGTATACAGAACGTTTATAAGCCTTTTTTGCCATTGACTCGACCCTGTCCAAAAGCCGGTGAAACCAGACCCCCCCCCCGATATGAGAGCGATACTCCATACAGGTGGATAACCTTTGTTATAGCTGGAGCAACTTAGAAAAGGAGGAAAGTCTCACAGTCTAAACGAACTCCAGTTCTTTGAGGCCCGGCCCTAGCAAAAACCGGGTGATGTGAGGTTCCAAGACATTTTTTTGTCATGTTAAGGCCAAGGATGGTTATATGTCAAACAGAGAGAGATGAACAGAACCGCGAAAGAGACAGAAAGTTAGAAGGTATTTGGAGAAGATTTTTGTAAAAGTGAGTTTTTAAAGAATTGGAATTCACAAATTATTCTATCCATCAGCGAGAAAAAAATCGGAAATTAAAACGAGAGGCAATTCCAGAAGAAAAAGTGGATAGAATTGTATGAGTTAAAGAATGGGGTCGAGTCATCGGCATATGAGTTTATAATATCAAAAGTGCAAGTCAGAAACCGTCAATGTAAGGAGAAAATAAATGAGAGACAGAGAGAACTTGAAAAATACTACAATGAGAGAAAACAAGAAAGAAGTCGCCCATCAAAAACAGCGATATTGACTGATTTGAAAGAAAGCTAGATATAGTAAGCAAAGAGAAGAGGAAAAACCCAAAGGAGGGGGCTTGGAGAGCAGTAACACGTGCCGTTCTGACAAAATCTTGGATATGTCAAGCTCCACCAAATAACTATTTGCTTTCTAGTAGCTTCACATCAGCTGGTTAAATACTAGATGACTACCGCTATTTAGACTTCGTCAACGAGAGCCGTACTGCGATCGGAATGGTTCCCAGATGATCTAAGAAGTGAGTTGAAAGGATTTCAAAGATCTAGTAGTAAACAAGTGAGAGCTTACAGGCAGAGTTAGAAGGATCAGGGAGCGGCTCTTTTTTCGGAATAGATTGGATATGTGAGAGCTTCCAACACCACTGAGGGAAAGTGTTATATTGAGACATAGAGAATATATTGGGGAGGCCGAAGAGATTACCTTTCAGTTGAGAATTAGCAACACAATGATCAGATCGGATAAGAGGAAAGGCAATTTACAGAAGTTGCGAGAGATGAAAGATTGTCAGTAGGAAACCAAGAGGTTAGCGCACTTTCCTTGATGAAAGCCAGCTTTGTCGTCGAAGAGTATCCTGCAACGATTTCTAATAAGACTGAATGAAATTTAGCACGAAGTAAGGAAGAACGAGAATTTTCCACACCCCGATAGCACTGTCTCTAGCCTGAATGGCGAGAGAATAAGCACGATCGAACCATGGATATGAGGAAAGAAAGATTTAGTTTTAGAAGAATGAATGAAAAGAAAAATTAGATGAAGAAAAACCAACCTGCTCATCCCATCACGATTACAGCTCCCACCTTATCTTTTAAATCTTAAACATCCATCATTACTTATTGAGTAGCCAATTTGCTATCACTGCAACTTGGAAACCGTACATTAAGTCCCTTGTCTAATATTTATATCATGTATAGGAACAGCCACTTGACCTAAGAAATACGTACGACCACAAAACATCCTCAATTCCATAATAAATACTTTTCATTTTCATAGATTAACTATTATTATTATTATTATTATTATATTTTATTATGTATTATTGTATATTTTATTATTATGTATTATTATAATTATTATTATTAATAATTGAGACTTGAAGAATCAAAAATTATTGATCGCTAAAATAATTTCGGTAGGTTGAACCCCCTGACCCCCTCTAACACCTGATATTATAGTTTGTGAAAAAAAACGGTTTTTTTTAATTTGGTTTTTTTTGAAAAAAAAACGGTTTTTTTTTAAAAACAAAATGTTTTTTTTGTTATTAAAATTACCTCTTTTATGTATATAAAGGTTTTAAATTACCAATAACCCTTCTAGCCAAATATTTACATTCATACAGATTTATATATACGTGTATATATATATAATATATAATAATATATAATATTATATATATATATATATAATATATATAATAATATATAATAGATATATATATATATATATATAATATATATAATTAATAGTATATATGATCAAAAAAGGATGTTATAACAGGTGTTTGGGGTTCGGGAGAAAATGAGAATGTAGAAGGTGATGATTTCTGTGAGGAGAAGGTATGCGTGTAAGTAATACTTCTTTAAACAAAGGAGTATCCATAAGTATACTAGAGTGTGTGTAGGTAGAGATGGTACGAAGGAAAATATGATGATTTTTGTTGGTGAAGAAGGAATGTTGAAGTAGTATGTGGATGTTAAATCAGTGAGTTAGGAAAGAATGTCCCTATATGTTTCTATTAAAATAATTATCTACCTTTGTGACCTAAGCTAATTTCGAAGAAGAGTGTAAAATTAAGATAAAGTTTAGTGAACAGGTAATAAGAGAAGATGAAGAACATGACCATGCCAAATCATTAATGTGATCTTGCGGAAGATAAGGCAATCTTAATTGTTTACAGTGCAACCAAATTATGGTGGCTAAAGTAGGATTAACAGTGAGTGGTTGAGTGAAGAGGTGATGCAAGCGGTTAAAAGAAAAAAAGGCGTGGTTAATGTACTAAAAGCAAAATGATGAGGTCAAAAGAAAGGTGTTTAGAATTAAGGAGGAAAAAAGGGATGTAATAGATGCATACGTAAAGAGAAAAGAAGAGGTAAGATGAACAGTTGGAAGAGGATGAAGGGACATACAGTAATAGAAGGCTCTTCTGGAAGGACGCGAAAGGTTAAAACATTAGAATAAGGCAACCTGTTCAAATAATAATAGGATGGTGTTTGTAAACTGATGAAATGGATTGTGAGAGTGTGAAAGAACACTTCGGAAAATCTGAATAATATTCGTAATGAAGAGTAGATGACTGTGTGTGGTTATGGTGCAAGAAGGAATAGGTATTTTGGGGTGATTATTAGCAAAGAAGAGGAATGGGTAGAGTGAGATAGTTGAAGAAATGGAAATCTGCATTTTATAGATGAAATTACTGTCAAAAGATCAAGAACGGAAACATGTTTTTGCATTGATGGATCTTGAAGTTGGTAATAAAGGTTTATGGAGGGTAATAGTTCGAGATTGAAGGAACAGAATATACCCTATTATAAGTAAGGAATAAAGGGAACTGGTAGAAAAATATAGGGAATAGTATTGAGTTTATAGAAGATATATGTGGTATTGGTCGAAGATGCGCTGAGTGACTGAAGGGATGATTGTGAAAAAAGCGCTTTTATGAGTAGAGAGAGTGTGATCAAATCTACCATTGAAGAAATGATAGAAAAATGAGAGAAGAAAAAAATTGTATTTAAGTTTCTATGATTGCAACAGGGTATTATAGGTTAAATAGGAAGCCTATGCAGGAGTTATATAGTGTGTAGTGACTTAGAATGGAATCAATAGAATGATGACATAGTGAGGCGGTGTAAGAATAAATGTGTCAAATGATGAGTTTAATTAATAGCCGAGTGAGCGTTGTGATGTTCTAGTTGTTATTCAATTTGTATAATGGATGGGGTTATGAAGAATTGGAAGGTGGGCGTGAACAGAAATTGGTAGAATGCATGGAGAATGATATGAGTGAGGGTGCCGCTACTATATATGCGAAGATTTGTTTTGTTTGCCAATATGAAGATTTGAGAGATTGTAAGAGATTTGTGCAGGGGGTGTGTAAAAGGAGGTGAAAGTAAACGTAGATAAGAGTAAGGTTATGGTGTGAGTGAGACAGGCCTCAGGGTGAAGTTATGTGTAGAGTGAGGCACTGAACGGTCTGAGTTTAAATATTTAGGTATATGTTGGATGAGAAGGGAAGGTGGCTGTTGCAATAAAATCGTTGGTGAATTGTATAGGGACTAAGTCTTAGGTGCTAGTCTACATGATTATTGTTACCTGTTTATTGATAGTAGGTGAGACTATGTCTGGAAAAAGAAGCATAAGATCGAAAGTTCAATTTGTTCAGAGGACAATCTTAGGGGCTATGTGTGAAAAGATTGATAAAAGAGGAATGAACGTATTAGAGAGTGTGTGTGTGAAGAAATGGGTAAACGAAAGAATAAATGAAATTGAGATGGTGTTGTCATGTGGAAAGGATGATGATAGTCGTTTAGTTAAGGATTTATTGTGGCGAGTGTGTTGGAAACCAACCGGCGGGGCGCTTCTCTTAAAAAGTTTGAGTCAGGTAAATACATATCTATTGAAATGTGAGTTTGGCAGAAACGAGAATAAAGGTGCATAATGTAGGAGAGTATGGGGTTGTGTGAGGTAGTGTGGCCCACCTGCCAAGGATAAACACTTACACTGACGATTACCATAGTGAGGGCCCGCAGTCCCGTAAGCTATAGGGTGGATTTCTGACTGACAATCCTTACTAATTTAAGGGTACAGAGGGGGGTAAGCTGGGCTTCAAGCTGGGCTTTTATATATATATATAAAGATATAAATATATAATATATATAGTATATATATTATATATATATATATATATAATATATAATATAGTATATAGATATATATATAATTATATAATAATATAGTATAAATATATTATATATAATATGTTTAGATATATATTATATATTATAATATATATATAATATAATATATATTATTATATATATATATATATATATATATTATATTATAATATATAATAATAAAATAATTTAATAATAATAATAAAATAAATAAAATAATAATAATTAATAATAATCAGACATGTGAAATGTAATATTATATGCCCTAGAGCACTAATAAAACTTTAGTACCCCGGGGGTACCCAAAGTGATACTTTTGGGTACGCCAAAGAAGTAGTTCACGATCACTTGCGAGTTATGATCTGTATGCACGCGAGTGTTATTCTCTCAATCACCGTGTCTTTATAAATATAATTTATGTTTTCTTTCTTTCTGAGTATTGTATTGTTATATCTGATTATATTAATTATCTTATATATATTATATTATATAGTGTTATATTTTCATAAATTATATATATATTATAATATAATAGTATTATATTAGTCTATAGGGGTACAATTATAATTATTTCTCGATGTGAAATGTAATAATTATATGTTAAAAAGCATTAGTTTTATTATACTAAGCACTCCAATCGTGTTTAGTATTGATGTTAAGGGATTTGATATCTTAATTTTACTGCTATTTTTTTTATTCTTTAAGATATTAATACTTTTTATATATTAAATATAATTTTTTAAAAAAACAAAAAAAAACAAAAAATTTCGCCTTTGGTTTTTTTTAAAAGAAAACGTGTTATTGTTAAAAAAGAAAAACAAACGTTTTTTTAAATCCCAACCCTATATATTAATACGTATAATATATATATATATATATATATATTAAATATATATATATATAATATATATATTATATATTATAAATATATAGAGAAGAGAAGAGAAGAGAAGAGAGATAATTTTTAACATTATTTTTGAATTAATCTCATCTCATCGGCAAAAGTGCTTAATCTCATTGCACGTGATCGGCAAGTGTTTCAAGATCGTCCATCAACTAATATATATATATATATATATATAATATATATATATATATAATTAGATATATATATATATAATATATATATTATATTATATATAATATATATATAATATAATTTGCTTTGGACGTGCTTACATTATAGAATTATAAATTATTTAAACCATCAATAAAGTTAATACTGAACCTAATCTTCTAATATTTTTAAAACTAATAAAACAAAATACTTACTTTTGATTTAATTTTGGTGGGTTCCTTTTCTTCAGGTTTCAATTTTGACAGTTCCTTTTGTTCTGGTTTCGATTTTGATGAACTTGTGCTCTTTTTAGTACTATGAGAGCTTCCCTTGGATGAAGAACTTGAAGTTTTACTCTCCCTAGTTTTGATACCTGATTGGATCAGTTCTTAGGATGGCATATTAATACAGAACAATCTAAATTTTTATGTTTTATATTATGCTTTGAATAACTGCTCCGGCTCCAGCAAGTACAAAATTAAGTAAAAAATAATAAATGCACTTTTATTTCCAATACACTAGTAAGATCTAATATTTTGAGAAACTCTAAAGTAAATACCGGTTTTTCTTTAAACCATTTAAGCTATTTTATTTCTGATTTTAACTGTTTTTAGGGTATTTTGGGTAAATTAAAAGTTTATAGTTTTAATACAATAGTTGCATAATACTTTCTCACATTACTTAGATTGAGTTATAGCAACCATGGCTATGCTACTATTTTCTTTTACGGTCTTCCCTTGCGCCTATTTTGTAAATTACGATAAAAATAAATTATGGTCAGTTTTTTTAGTTAAATGGTCATTTATAATACTTATGCATATGCGATTAAGTAGGAGTGCTTATCATAAATATTATTCTTTATTCTGTAAAATATAATAATATAATTTATATATAATAATATATATGTATATATATATATATTGAACTTATATTAAACATGTAAGCTTATAGATATATAGCTAATATCGATATAATGGGATATATAACAAAACCAAGAAATTTTCTTTTAACAGTTTAATATTAATTGCTGAGTGAGATCACTATTATGTAATTACTCTGATATATATATAATAAAATAGCACCACCAATATTATTATACTTTACTATTTATATCCCTATATAAGAAATATCATTCAGAAGCAAAATAATTCTCAAATAATAAATCACCAACTGTAAACGGAATTTATTTTTATATTATATCTTATTTTCCATTAGTTATCAGTATATCTAATTATTTCAAAATTATTTGGATTTAAACCTTTACGAAATGAAACCTTCTTTCCTATACAGGTTCTCGTTGGTTGTACACTTTGAACTTTAGAGGAGTTCCTTTTGCTAGTAATTTTATTAACCTATTACTATCTATATACACCTATATAATTATAATTACAGTTTATATTTATTTATAAATAATAAAATATTTATTCCTTATAATTTAATTAAATATTAAAATGTTATGTAAAATTTATATTTTAAAATAAAGCTTTAAAAATATAATTTATATTTTTTATAAAATTATGATTAGAAATTTAAAATATTATAGTTATTTGAAATATATAGTATTATAATTTACATGATTGAAGCATGTATAGCAAGCTTACTATAATATTCCTACACCTCAAATATTATGTTGAGTTAACTAAATTAGGGATATATATCTAGACACTAAGTGCTCTGCATCTAAGAGTACCCTAACTGTACTGTGCTCAGACATGTTACTAACATATCTACCTACAGAGACACCGATCTTACCCTTGTTTGGCTATATGAATTTCATAACAATGTTAAGTTTCGGTATAAAATTACCTCTCGTAAGTTTAGGACTTTTGGCGAATTTGGATCAAATAATATCATTGGGACTTGAGGGTGAATGGGGGGGTATCGATAGATAAAAGGATTTATCGCCAACAATTTAAGATGACACGGGAAGATACATTAGGATACAGGTCGAAAAAAGAATAGTTTTTAACAATCATTTAAAAATGGCTAGAAGCAGTTTCAGTTCATGCCCATATCGATGGCGGAGATGGTGTCTGTGAATTTAGAAGTCATACCAAATTTAAGCAAAATTACCTTTACAATGTAAAATACATCTTAATTATAAAATAATAGTTTAAAATACTAATATTGATAAACCCAATACTTAAATTTTATAATAATTTGTAATATTTAATAAAAACAAGTAAATTTAAACAATATATCTGCTAATAAATGAAAAGCTTGATAAACCATTACCTTAGAGTGACTTTTAACATCCACTATACCCCGTATCAGGGTATCGATGATGCAAGCTATAGAAAATGTTTTTTAATAATAGGGATTAACAGTCTGTTTAGTGTTCGCATTAGCTCAAATATTTAATATAAACTAGGTACAATATGTATATATAGGTATTCGGGTGAAGTCGGTGACTTATATATACCCAGTACTCTATAGGTGAGTAGTCAAATAAATTAATATATAATAAATAAACGTTAAGAAGTAGTTTGCTAGTCATTTTAAGAAGTAGTACTAGAAATTAAATCAATATCATAAAATTTGCAATAGAAAATAAAAACATCGGAGAATGATAAGAAGTCGTCCTAGTTTCACTATAACATAGCAGTTATATTTTTAATTTACAAGAAGTATAAATTTAAATAATTAATTCACACTGATATTTCTGACAAAAGTATATATAAAAACCTAAAAATACTTATTTTATATAAATTATTATAACTATCTAGAGTTGTAAAAAAAACACGTTTCTTTTAACTTATCGATTAAACGGTAATATTAACGGTAAACTGGTAAAGAATAGTGGATTTTAATGATAAATAAATAGAGCTATAATATATTAAAAATAATATTTAATATGCTTCTCATATTAAAGTATTATAGAAGCATAATTGGTTTTATTTATTTAAAGGAATATTGAATTTTGAAGTTAGAAACATATAAATTAAATTCTAGTATTTAAGATTTGGTTATAGATTTAGTTTTTTCCTTATTGTTACTAAACTATTGGTATATAATTATATACAGTAATTCACTACGACGACTCCACAAACATATAGAGCATTTAACTGTAGAATTCAATAAACGGTCACTCTATACTGGTTAGCGCTTGTGTATCAATTAATAATACCAAATGTGATATAATGTGTATAGTAAGCTTATCATATTTTAATTTCTAAATTGCTAACTAGTACATTCATATACTATATACTCTTGTATTCTCTTTGCCTTCACTATCAATTACCTACTAAGTATTTACTAGATTGATAATATAACTTAAAATGTCTTCAGGCGTAGTATAGACGCAGTATATAGGATGGCACGAACAAGTAAAGCTTAAACAAAGACCAAAGTATTTACTCTTGAGACAGACTCAGAAACCACTAGAGATAACTCAATATAATAGAAATAATATAATATCATTCATTATTTATAATATATATTTAAATTTATTTTAGTCCTATTATGATTAACAAAACATCAACATTTATTACAACTGCTATGCCATACTAAGCACACAAAAAAAAATAATAAATAAAATAATAAAAATATTAAATAAAGAAAGTTGATATATATGAAAAATGAATGCTATTATTATATATGATGCTTCAAGTATCTAACACATTACATTAATATTTAAGAATCTCTAAACAAAATATAAGCTGACTATTTAAAATAAAAAAAAAAGTTTCTGTATTATTAATATCCTTATAGCAATTACCACTTTATTATATCGTTTCCAGAGCTGGACAACTTCCGCACACATTTCTCACCGTGTGGAATTATGTTTCATTTATTTTAGAGTGCGTATATATGGAGGAGTACGAACACCTACGATAAGGGTGTCAGGGAGCAAGGAGTACATGTGTATACATACTCATTGAAATTATTTTATGAATAAACATTAATAAGTGTAAAAATCATAATGAGTCAACTCAAACTAGACTTTTTGAATTATTACATATTATGATTATATAACTAGAAAATAACTCAATAAATATGACCTCCCTATCATGAGATGATATTCCTTCGACTTACTACATGTGCTGTAAATATATATTATAATATTTATATATAATATTTATTAATAATATTAATATATATATAATTATATTATATATATTTATTAAAAAAAAATGATATTTATTAATAATTTACAATAATATATATATAATTATATATAATATAATAATTATATATATAATTAATATATATATATATATTATAATATATATAATATATATATAATTATATATATATAATATATATATTTTATATATTATATATATAATATATAACACATATATTAATCACAATAAAATTTGGATGTTTTTCTCACTATAAATAATTTTATTGAATTAATATTCATATTTCTGAAAAAAAAATTTATCTAAGTTATATCAGATCAAGGGGAGAAACAGAGTCATGACCGGTACGCTCACTTCGTATGAGTATTGTGCTTATAGTAAAAGATATTATTATCCTATTTTAGTTATATATTACGTAGAAATTTGTTGTGCTATTTTCTGTTTTTATTATTATTATTTTTTGTTTTAAAAAATATGATGTAAATTTGTACTTAACTTCAGACTAAATATTTAACAAATAAAAATGTTCCGTTTAATATGGATTAATATAAAATTGATTGTGATGTAAACATATTAAATATTAGTAATGAAGATAAATATATTGATTATCAATATCGATCGGAATTATTTTACTCTGTCCAAACTTAACATTACCACGTTTACCTCAAGTTATTTAAATATATATTTCTTGCGTTGTTTATATATTTAAAATTTCAAAAATAAAAGCCGACTGGCTTTTCTTTCCGAGGTTGAGTACTGATGAAGGAATTTCTTTTATAGATCAATATAATTATTCAATTTGAACAGTTATTGATGGTTGTATACTGAGTGAGATGAGATTATTGAATAAGTTATTGATAATTTAACTTCTACTAATTTAATCTTTTAGTTATTATTTAATTGAAAATATAACGGAAAATTAAATTATTATCATTTTATTAATAAATATTATGTTTAGTATTAAAAAAAAAAAAACAATTGGTTTCATTAATTAATATATATACTAATTATTGGGTGATTTAAAGGTCAAAATTTGAACTTATTTAATGTGAACATGTAATATCTTTTATCTTTGTAAGGTAAAGTCCAAAGATTTGAAAGTACATAACGTTATATACTAATTTATAGTGTGAGAGGTACTCTCTGGGGAAGTGGAAAGAACATCTTATATACAGAGCTGAACTTACATAGCACGAACTTATAACGAAAGTATTACATAGGAGTAGTAAGCCAATATAACGCCTCTAATTGATTTAAAATAATGTTGTTGAGTTTGGTTTTAGAGGGAAATAAATGATATACCACGTGACCATAACAATATAAGCCGCCGATAATTTATAATTATGATGTTCTAAATTCCATTAATTTTAATTCAGGGCAAATTAAGAATTACATTTATTTTAATAGAATAATAAAGATAAACTAATTACTATAAAAGATATATAATATATTATATAATAAATATACGTAGTTTTATAATAATTTATATATAATACAAATTTTGAAAATCCAAGGTGTAAGATTTTTAATGAAAAAAGGGTGAGTCAGCCTTATTAAGTACTAATTATTTAAAGGGTAAATAGTAAACCTAAAAGTTATAAGGCGAATCACTATAGATTTTAGTGTGGATAGTATAAAGCGAAGTTTAGAACTAAGTTTTATAACGAAACGCATTCAATGAAATTTAGTAATTATGATCAGTATCAAAAAGACTGTCTATAAATCAGTTTAAGAAAAAACAAAGTGTAAAATATGTTACTATTACTATAGCATGCCAGTTGAAATTTGCTCAGGTAGGCTTAGGTAAGCTAGTTCAAAGCTATTAAGCCCTAAACCTTTAGCGGTCAGAGGCTTAGATGTAAGAGAACCACTAGGTGAGGATATTTATAGAGATGTATGCAATGAGTAATATTAGTATATATATATAATATATGGGGATAATATAATCATAAGTCTCTGAGATTATAGGCTCGAGTATATTTCCAACACATATACTAACCTTATAGTGTGAACTAGTGTTGGCGTTACATATATATGATACAGTTATTATGGAGAGGTAGGCTAATAAGATAGTATATAGTAGGCGCAGGCTCACCAACCAAAATTGTATCAGATATTCGGAGTTTTTTTAATTATAATTTTAACTAATTATTTATATGATAAATATATGATTAAAAATATATATATGAAATGATCGCAATAGATCGATTTACTTAATACATTAATGACCTCTAGGGTGAGTAAGGAGCTGTGCGCGTTACATTAGCAGTTTAAGAGAGAGACCATAACTGTGATGAGTAATATAGTATAAGCAGTAGGTGGAAATACCTGACAAAAATTGAGTTTAAATTTAAGGACTTCTTATATATATAATTAATAACAATCAGTATATATATAGTAATAGAGGTCGCATAAGAATTAGTATTTTATACTATACTTATCATACTAGCGGGGCGTAGTACGCGTTTACATAGACAGTTTTAGAATAGAAGAAGGCTCAAAAGCAGTTAATATAGTAAGTCAGTGAGTACAGAGGTTATGATAATACTCAGACCTAAGTAAAATATCTCTCATCTCTCTCTCTCTCTCTCTTCTTCATCTACCTTTTTACTCTCTCTATCTCTCTATCATCTCTCTATCTTCTATATCTCTCTATCTCTATCTCTATTATCTCTTCTCTCTCTATATATCTATATATTAATATAATTACTTCACTATCTATATCTACTATCTATATATATTCACTATCTACTATATTATTCACTGTAAAGCATAACTACACTATCTTAACTATCTTTCTACGATCATCAATCATAAGACAGATTACCACACATAAGGTGCCAGTGAAGTCAGCTATTATATAATAAATAAATTAATGTTAATGTCATTACATGTATTGAATGTATCTATACACCTAAATATAATGCTTGTGAATGAACTAGTGACAAGCATAAGTGTATTGTACGAGAGACATGTTTATTAATCAAGAGAGAATGAGTTAATCGCACTTTATATATTAGACGCCGTAATTGTGCATATTAACTCATATAGAAGATGTAGCTGCTACTACTGCCGCTATAATAGCTACTTGAGATGTGATAATTTATTGTATTGTTGGAACTCAGTTTGAGTATGTGAGACTCATATTAATTAAAAAATGTAATGCTTAGCTTATATTATTATATTATGCTAGAAATGTTAAATAATTATTACGATACGTAGAATAACGCCTTATTTTCTTGACCTTGCTTAACTGTATAATACAATAAAACAGTCCTCTCTCTAAACTCATACACCTCAATTTAGAACTATCTACTTCACCACATAAGCTTATCATGTTTCTGTTATGAAAGTTCTTCTGCAAGAAATATGAATTTCAATTAATGATGTGACATAGTAATACTAAGGTTACACTCCTGTATACTAAATTATTATGTTTTATCTATAGATTATTTTTATTTTAGGAATCCCTAGTCACCACTCACCAGTCATTCAATACCAGGCATGAAAATCAATCGGTAGCACATTAGTATATCTTCTCAAATTATCAAACTAAATGAAATAGTCAGTGAGATCTACTCTAATACACCTACAGCTTCTAGTAGTGCCTATACCTACTAGAAAGTAGTAGAAAAGATTTTAGTAAATTATACCTCAAGGCGGAATCAGTATACAACCCAGCTAAACAAAAGCTAAAGGAAAATAATCTAATTTAACATACGTATACAATCGAATGAAGAAAATCTATAGCGATGCAATAGTATTAGTATTTAGATTATTTTATTTAACGGGCTAAGATTTACCTACACATTCATATATGTGTTTGTGCCTTATACTATATTCCTCATCTTTCACATGAGCTTTCTTACTCTAGAATGACCCTAAGCTGCTCAACATCAAAGAGTCACCCGTTTATCGATTCAGGTGACTAGAGTATCACTAAACTAGAGCTGTTGGACCCCTAACCAATTATTTTAGCAGTACTCATTGTTTCTGTGATATTTTCACTCTCTTATTTATTATTTAAATAACATAAATATAAAAATAATGTGCCCCGCGCTAAGCTAAGGGTAGACGCACTCGCCTAACACTGAGGGATAATTGCGATTGGTTCCAGGCATTCTGCAACTTGTGTTTCTGTTTGTCTGCGAGGAAGTATTATTTGTATGTAATTATATTTTATTATTAATTTCTATTGTCATTTGGAGTGTTTAAGGTTGTGGTCAAATTTATCATTATTATTCTAATGTCACTTGCGGCTAGATAGATTATTTATTAAATTATGTAGATAATTATCTCTCCTGATTCATCTAGATTATGGGCTACTGCTCGCTTGTATGATGCATTAGCTGGTGTTTATCCTGTAATAGTCACCTCACATCTTAGTTTGTATGGTTCCCTTAACATGAGTTTGACTAGTACCTGACAAACCTTATTATTGGTGCCCGGGGTGTGTATTATATCTCGTTAACACTTAACTCCCTCACTAAAATTAAATAATTAATAAGTATATAAAAAATATAAATAAAAAAAAAAAAGATTTTTTAATTATTGTTTATTTAATATTAATATTATATATTATATAATATATGATTATTATTAATTATATATATATATATTATATAATTAATATATATATATATATATATATTATGAATATATATTAATATATATATTTATTAATATATATAATATATATATATTATTACATATATAATATTATATTATATTATAATAATTAATGATAGATAATAATTTATATTAGTATATGATATATATACATGATATATAATATTATATAGTATTTATAGTATATATATTATTTATATAATATTATCGTAATTGATATGAGTATTATTTTGAGGTCAGTTATTATTATGATATAGTACAATAATATAATATATAGTACTATAAAGTACCTCCTTGTAATAATCCTTGGTCTAAGGCATCCTAAAGGTGTAATTATTCTTATCTTTGTAATTTTATCCACTCATCGTCGTTTAATTATATAAAGTTGACCTCCGCTCAGCTTAGCCTTACATTATTATTTAAACTTCCTTTATCTTATTTCCTTTCACTATCTGTACCAAACTTCTAACGCCTTCAATATCATGTATATACTTACCCTTCAGTCAGAGCAATTCCATTTGCTAAACTCATTTCTTATTGTAAAACAAATTACCCGAATGCTTATTATGGTTTGACCTGGTCTAGAGTATAGCTCAGCTCCTGACACCAATTCACTGAGAAAGTACCTAGAAAAGAGAGATAATATTCGAGAGTTAGTTGAATGCTCTAACCAGATCTTATTCACCTCCTCACATATAAAAATCAATAAGTGATGAGATCTGGCAAATCAAATCATTAAGATAACTCTCAGCCCAACCACCTTATAAACAAACTAGTCTCAAAACTCATCATTATTATACGATACCAGCTTGGCTCCCACCCGAGAAGGAGCAATTGGAAACTCTGCTTGGAGGCATCTCAACTTAGTGACGATTACCAAGAACCCTACGGAATTGTATGTATAAGATGCTTTAGATATTTGTTATGGTGTATGCACTTACCTAATCTTAACACGTGAAAAGAGATAATAAGTTACCGTCAACCCTCTTTATCCCTCACGAAGAATCCTTAGCTCGTGAGACTCAATATATAAGGGCGTACTGCAATCTACATGAACCCGACGTTTAGTCCTCATCTAGAGAGTTAATGCCGCTACAGCATGACATGAAATTTACGAGCTACCTTCACGGTGGATGACTCATTGATTGGTCTCACACTCACTCTTACGCCGTGTTCCACTTACTTCTTCCCTCACTAACCTATTCTTATCGAACTTACGCACAACCTCAAAACCATCTAATTATGCAAATCATACTGACCCAAACACAAATTCCCCAATACTTACTATATATATAAACAACCGCCTCCGCTATACATCTCACCTCCTCCTCCTGTTCCTCAACCACCTTGCCTTCTGCCTCCTATCCAGCTCAACCTCTTTATTCTCACCCCTCCTATCCACCCCAACCTTCCTACTCTCACGCTTTCGCATTACAACCTACAACCTCCTCCTCCTTCGGCAGCTCTGGATACACCCAGTGTTCGGTCTTCTCCGTGAGAATCCACTGAGGACGATGGTGGGGGTAACCGTGGAGCTTTACAAATGTCGAGCGCCGCTGTACACAGACCACATACAGCGGCAATTAATAAGATTAACGTAGACATTTTCACCAGCATCGTGATGTTGATCCACAGCTTTCCTTCGCAACTATATACAGAGTAACCAATACTTGCCGGCTCCTATCGCTTCCATCCCTCTGCACTCTCCCCTCGACTGTCCCTTTATACCCTTTATGTGAGAACCGTCACAAGTTTAGAAAATACACCCTAGAGCTTCACGGTACCACAACGAGACTTATCCACGGCCTAGAATTCCGGCAACTCATTTCTTGGTACGCAATGTGGGTGATATTCGATGCAACCTTCATCCCTTAATAAGGCTTTCGGCGGCATAAGAGGTCGAGAGAGAACACATCTATGCGATCCCTCTCTGGCCACCCTCATCTATCAAGACAGAGAAAACACCTCCGGGACAGCCACATTTCCATTCGTACGTCTGGCAGTCGGAACTCGGAGGGAGGAAATGCTGGCTCTTTATCTCTTCTTGCTTCTCTACTTCTGCATCAGCTTGTATATGTCGCTTCCTGTCATCTTACGTGAGTCACGCTACATTTCCTAACCCTCTTGTCTTACCTTATGATCGATTTCTGGGCCTAAATGCCTTTCCGCTGGCTCTTACCCACAGGGCAATTCCCTCGTCCCTAAGACTTACTGCCCTATCCCGTCTCTGACTCGACGCTACAAACTTTTTCCTGCTGCTAATGGCTCTTCCATTCGGTATATGGTGAGCGTTATGCAAACGTTGGACTCTTTTTCCGCGCAAGTTCCCAATGGTTTTCCCTCGTCGCCTGAGGTGACAACTACCACTTTTTCTATCGGTCTCCCAGTCATTGCGCGCCATCACTCTTCGGCCTGACGTCGACTATTTCACTTTCTGATTCCTCATCACATTCTTAATCTTATGGTGATTCTTTCGGTAATCGCCGACATTGTCGATGGGCGATACTTCTCTTTCACACCTGCTTACTAGCCCCCGGTTGACTAAATTATATTTATGACATCCTAGTGCTCTAAAGGGTATCTTCTGCTGTTGCCTTTCCTTCCCAAACTCTACCCACGAGGTCTCTCCCTATTCTGAACCCTCCTGCATGAAGGAATTTCCTTCTTTATATGCACTATAACCTTGTCCTTCTCACCTGACTAGATCACCTCTTATAGCATTCTTTTGAACTCATATCTGCGAATATCTACTGCACCTATCCCACCTTTCTTGCTCGAGACTCTGCCAGCCTTCCTACATCACCTCAATGAGCTTCAATGGCACCGCAAGGCTGAGTTTGTATCACATGTATGCAACTTGGCAATGCGTGCGCCATTCCAAAGTGTTGAGTCTCATCTCCGCTACACATGGTCCTAAAAGGCAACCACGGCGGACGAATTTGGAGACCCTGTGTCGTTTTTAGGGCTTTGCAATTCTTCCAACAACAACCGGATGGATACTCGTTCATTGTGCTTCATTCTGTATCCGGCAATATACAAAGTTCACCTTTCCCACTGATAATAGGCTAACACCATTTTTTCTTTCTCTTGGTAAACTCTAATCACGAGCCCTACCATCAGACTACCCGTGGTTCCCGGTATAGGTTGCACGACCGTCCCCCAGACAGCTGTAACACCACGCCTTCTGAGCCTTCTTTGAATAGTCATAGCAAGAAATGCCATTACGTTCTTTGAAAAACATGCACTCAGCCCAGTCCTTTCCAGAGGTTATCCTGATTTATCCGAACGTGGTCTTCCCTTTTGACTTGGCGCTATTATAGATGAATCTTTGGTGCTCCTCCTCGTCTTCGCTGAAGAACAGTTATGGAGCACCTCGGTGTATCCGAGTTTTTGGTAGGATGGAATGAAGCGGGATTCGTCTCAAATCCTCCAATGATATGCGCTATTCCGGTGCGCCGTCTTCTTCTTTACACTCATTCCTTTCTGGTCCACACAGTACCTCAAGCGCTGAGGGTATTTTTGCCCTCTTGTATGAACCAGGTGTCGTGGCCGGGTAATCAGAAACCTTTTCCGTCTTCCCCCCAAAAATCAAAAGCAACTTAGCTCTAATATCAATTGAGAATGGAGACGAAACCTACAGATTTCATTAAAAAATTCACGCGGCCGCCTCCATAGGCCGCTATTGAGACACTCCATTATGCCGTTACTAAAGCAGAACGAGGCCAGCAACCACTACTACAAGCTCCTGTGTCTCCGGGACAGCAGTAGTCGCCGCATTTTGAGGCATCTTCCAAGAAGCCCCTCGACTACCGCACTAGCCTTATCTTAGTTCATCCCACGATACGCACGCATAGCGAGAGTGCAGGTAGATGCCTTCTCCGCATTTTTCGCTTAGTTCGTACTGCGCGGTGCTCTATGCAAGTTCAAGGCAGATGGTGGCATCACTTAGCATTCTTCTTCCACGCAAGCTGCAAAAACCCTGCCGAACATACAAAGCGATAAAGACCACCTGTGCTTTTTTTGGCGTGCGCATCTGAGCTTGCTATGTACCTTGCTTGTTCTGCCCATTTTCCGGTACTTTCTGGAAGGCGAACCGGGAAGACTTTTTCCACATCTCTGACGACCACCATAAAGCGATCACTTTGCAATGGCTTCGACGGCATGAACGTCATCCACCCCGTGAAGCTCCGTCATCCTTCTGCGAATTCGTTTCCCAGATTTTTACACAGACATTACCTCCACATTTTCTCCGGAGTTGGACTATTTTCACCTGTGGAATGCCTCTTTCCGATTTGAAATTAACTCGCTCTACTTCTATACACATTCCCTAGACATTGATTACGATCAGTCCTCATAAGGCCAGCGTGCCAAAGGAGCCAAGACAATAATTTGATTCTTCAAACAGGATCTTTCTCTACAGCTCTGCTAGTGGCTGCAATCTGTCCGGGTATCAGACAAGAGGCCTCTTGAGTGAGGACATTTACAACAGAACAATTCCTGTTCCTTTCGTAACCTGGTTGCTCCTCCAAAGGCAGGCTTTTCTTGCGCAATCTCCATTTCGCTTTCACACCCTCGGAGCGTTCGGACGGCTTCACGCACAACTGGTCAACGGCTCGTTTTGCGAGTTGTGCCCTATAGCCACGCCGGACGTAACGAAACTGCGTCCCTAGCGCCTAGTTGGACTCGTCAGTCGCTACCATAAGTGCCAAAGGACCATACACTAGCTCGAGCCCTTGCACTATTCTTGCCTGCTCTGTCAAGTATTGAGAGTAAGTTCACATAGACATTGTTGCCTCATCCGCATCCTTCTCCAATGGAAGCGCAACTATACTCTCACACTCTAATATCCATAAGTAAGCGCTCACTTTCGTTGGACAGAAAGCCTATTCCCTCCTTGTGCCTGTAAACTTCGCCTAGAATCTAATAGCTAAGCCTTCTTGCGTGCATTGGATGTCTCTCGGTCGGAAATTCCTCTCTCTGGTCACGAACTGAAATCAAGGTCGCGTTTTTCGAATCCTTCATCTGGAAAGATTTGATGCGCTTGCAGGCTTGGTTCTGAGAAGATCCATACCACCAGCTTCCATCCTATCTCGAACGGGATTCTGTGGAGGCCGTCAGCTAAGCCTCTCTAATGGCACATCCACAACCGAGAACACTGGCTGGGCTCTTCCTTTAGGTTTGCTTTGGATTGCGCAGAGCGCATAAGGACGGATCCTTCAGTGTTTCAGCTTCCGAACTCGTTTATGGCTCTACTCTCCGTCTGCCTGGCGAGTTCTTCTCTCAATCTTTCCCTCCTTCTACTCGCTGATCCCCCCTTCTGTATCTCACTCGCTTTGAAAACGCTGGCGCCCCTACACTGGAGGACCTAACTCCGACCCGCCACAAACGTGCACTCTTACCATTCCGAATAAGATCTCTCTTCCGTTGTAACCCGATGTTTTGGTGAGGCATGACTCCCACCGTTCCTCCCCACTCCAACCCAAGTACGACGGGAACCTTCCCGGTGTTACATGGAAGGAGAAGTTTTCATGTACAGCATTCTCTACCTCGTACCGACGTATAATTCCTCGTACCGTCTCAAAACTGACCTATTATTGAGGCGAATCCTCTGACGCCAAGATTCGGCACTTGTTTCTTACCATTCTGATTCCTTTGGCATGCATCATCCTCCTATCCTGTCACCTAGATTCCTCCACCTCTCTTCATACTCTCCCGACTCTATCTCCTCCTTCATCCTCCCCCCTTCTTCACCATCTCCACCATTTCCTCAGGAGGATGCAGATATTTTTCCTTTTCCCCCACTTCTCGTCTCAGACTACCGTTTGCAAAAATTTTACCACCTCCTGCAATGCCTTCCACAAGTCGTACTGCAGATGTTCCACTTCCATCTCGATTCCTCGCCCTTCGCCACACTCCTGCACCTCCACCAGCTTCCCTCGTTCTCGAGGCCTCGTCCTGGTTTTGGCAGCCGTCTGCGACTAAAAACGTATGCGCAGCACAAGGCCGAGACCAAATATATTGCACGCGGCCTCTCGCTACCGGATCAGAGCGCTCCCCGGCCTCAGCTCTGCAGGGGGTACTTGCTGTGGAAGGCTCCTGGGAAGTGGAAAGATACAATACATAAAAGAGCTGAACTACAGAGTCCAGAGACTACGGAGTTTCATGGGTAGAGCCGGAACACGCCCCTATCTTTAAAATGTTGTTGTACGCGTTCCGGTGGACAAGCAAAGCGCCACCTCAAGTCCGACCGAATTTATCACTTTTCCAACATCGCAACGGCATGTACTTCCTTCTAAGAAGAATTAATCTATAAATATAATAGCAAAAAGCATAACATTATATTAAATACCGAGCATATTGATGTTACATTTTATCACTAATCAACCAAACCCAACGGTGAGTTTGAAGGGCATATAGCCTATTAAGTTAACATTATTATTGCTGTAAATAGACCAAAGTATAGGCGAACCTGAGAAATATAAGCCTCGGTGGAGCAGCCTAAAAGCTAGGTTTAAGAAAATCAGGTTGCAACGATAAAGCATCAGAATTGAATATGCGATCAAAAAGATGTCTAAAATCTCAATAGAAAAGTGAAGTGTTTCATAGCATGCCAAGTGAAAAATTTGCGTAAGGCTTGGTAGCGGTTCAAGCAATTACCTTACTTAGCGGTCAGAAGCTACTAAGTAAAGAAGTGAAAACTAGTGGTATTTAAGAGTTTGCCATGTAATTTTATAGAGATATATGGGGAAAACAAGCCTGGTATAGGCTGTTAATTTCCACATCTATCTAACCCTAGTTGAATGAACGTTGGCGTTACTATAGCAGTTTTGGAAGAGGGTCCAAGCTGGGTAATTAGTAAGAGTACAGAGGTGACAACCTCACTCAAAAATATTAGATTTAGGAAAATTATTTTTTAATATAATTTAAACAATATATATAATACCAGTATTATAGTTAAATAATTAAGAAGGAGTCTGAGCATAAGTAATCAGATATTACTATATAGCTAATCCATAACCCTAGTGGGCGTGCGCGTTACATAGCAGTTGTAATAAATGCGTTAAAAAACTGGGTAATAGAAGACAAGGTCCAAGTTCACAAAAATGTTAATTTAGGAGCTTATTTTAATATAAATTTTAACACCAAGTTAGAGTTAATAGAAGGTTTCGCATGATCGTGAATATTTTACTATTTCACTAAGTGTCCGGCGGGGCTGTGCTGCGTTCACCATAGCAGTTTAGAGAGAGAGGCCAAGCAGGGTAATAGTAGAGCAGCAGGTGACAGACCCAAAAATCTCTATCATCTCTCTCTCTCTCGTCGCTCACAAATCTCTCATCTCTCTCTCTCTACTCTCTCTCGTCCTAGATGTATCTCTCCTGTCTTCCGCCCATGACTCTCTCATCTCCTTCTCTTCTTTCCTCTCTTAGTGCAATGTGAATGTTTTACCGTCTCTCTCCATCTCTCTCTCTCTCTCGTCCAGAGAACAAACATAGAGACATTTTATTTATAATATGTGTCTTGGTGAAGTTCAATCCAATGTACGCTGCTTTATGCGATGTAATCAAGAGAGTAAACACTTTTTCTTGCTTGTATTACTTGTCCATATTACATAAACAGCTCCTCCCAAACTAATGATTTTTGTACGGTGTGAGAACTCATACCAAATGAAATGCTGCTTTATGCGAATGTATTGAGAGAGAAACCTTTTTTCTCTGCCTGAGCAATAATGCACTGATCAAAAAAACAGCCTACTCTCTAAAATACATCATTGTACTACTAAATCCAACATCAAGCTTCCACTGGTTCTGTAAGAAGTTCTTCTGCAGAAATATGCTTATAGTGTGGAATAGGTTAATAAAACTAGGTGTTAATTGTTCTTTTTTTCTTATGTTTTTTTGTTTTTATTTTAGGACTAGGGTCCAACCCTCACTTGTAAATTAGAAGTAGGAAAATTAAAATTGTAAGAACATTAACTTCTCAATCAACCTTAAAGAAGCGATCCTAAGCACCCCAAGCTTCAGATGTAGTCCCCGAAGAGTGAAGATTGATATCCCTAGGCGGGAATTCAGAACACCCTCAACAAAAGAAGGAAAAAACTATACAAAACGACCCATATCAGGTTTGGTACCGTTGTAGTATTTGACGTTTTTTAACGGATAAGATTCTACCCTCATTGGTGTTTGTGCTCTTTCTATATCTACATCACAAGCTTCCTCGGACCCAGCTTCAGCCACATCAAGACGAACAGTTTCGTCGGGCCAGAGTATCAAACTCACGCTGTTGGACCCCTACCTTAGTACAGTTCTGTATTTCATACAGAAACATGTAAAAATTGTTCCTACACATCCGGTATTTGTTTATTCGTTTTTTTTTTATTGTTCTTATCGAATTTTATTATTATTATTATATTATATTATTATTATTATTATTATATTATGATTATTATCGATTATTATCATTATTTATTGGTTTTTATTATTATTAATTATTATTATGATTATTTTATTAGTATTATATTATCGCCCCTGTTGTGGATCCCTATACAGGTGACGCCTAACTGGCACATTGTGTGCCGTGGTTTACTCACTCGTACACCCTCATTCAAATAAAAAATATAGTGATAAAAAAAAAAATAAGCAAGATTTTAATTAAGTTTCTTTTTATATTATATTATATTATATATTATAATATTCTTACTACTTACATAA
>JABUQX010086181.1:32500-38733 GCA_015478945.1 Trachelipus rathkii | reverse complement strand
TGATGGCATCACCCTATTTACGTAAAGACTACAATATAAGTCTCATCGGAAACATCAACAACCAAATTATTGGAGCAAAACTACCTTCCAATCGGCAGGTACTTAGCGTCTTATTCTCCAATTTACGTGTAAGTAAATTAAACCTCAAAGAAAGTGCAACCCTAGTCGCAAAAGAAGTTCTCATTTTTTGGGGAGAAGGCTCGCATTCCCATAAAATGTATAGATCACTGCGCTGGTAAAGTTATATCACTATGAAGAATGGACAGATTTACAAAAGAGGTTAAAAAGAGTATCTGAAGTGGAAACCAAAAAACGTGCAACATTTGGGGACACATTGGATAATTTATTTGATGTTGCTCCTGAAAATGTGTTGGATATCTTTAAGAATAAAGAGGATATTCAATTTTTATTATTGCAACGCAAGAAAGGACGACCAGGTTCCATGGCTGGCATTGATCTAAAACATACATCACGTGAAGAGAATAAAAGGAAACGAATAGAACAGGAGGCGGAGAGACGTAAGAGGATCTACGAAGAAATGGAACGAAACGTCACTGTACAGCTATCACCAATATCAAGCAGCGATAGTGGGGATGAGAAATCAGAACCAGACACAAGAGATACACAGAGAGAAAGTGAACCAAGTACTTCAATGAGAAGAGGTACATTAGATTTTTTCACACCCCGTCTATCTGAAGCATTAGACAGATGTAAAATTAGCGATCGGAACGCGGTTCACTTGTTAATGGCCGCAGCAGAAGCTTTCAAGTATGATACTACAAGCTTAATTATTAATCACACATCATTTCAACATCGACGGAAGGAATTCAGGAAGCAGAGGCAAGCAGAAATTAAAGGCCAGTTTAATCTAGCGGGGTGCACTGCATTGGTCTTAAACGAGGATAGCAAGCTTCTTCCGGCTTTATGTGGTGCGGAGAAAATTGATCTACTACCAATAATAGTTACGTTTCAGGGCAAAGAACAATTATTAGGTATACCTGAAATTCCTGCAGCTACAGGAGAAGATCAAGCTATAGCCTTATTTCGAGCAGTGCAAAATTGGGGCATAGAAGAAAAGATACAAGCATTGTGTTTCGATACAACCGCAAGCAACACCGGAAGAATAAATAGTGCCTGTACAAACACTGAAAAAATGTTTGAACGTGATTTACACTATCTTCCTTGTAGACATCACATCTCCAAGATAGTCTTTAAAAGTATTTTTGATACAGTAATGGGAGCAACATCTGGACCATATGTAAATATATTTAAAAGATTTAAAGAAAGTTGGTCGACCTTAGACAGTACAAAATACCGTAGTGTGGTAGACGTTGTTACTGAGGATGTCCGTGGTAATATGATAGAATTTCTTGAAGATCAGTTACGCCTGAAACAGCACCGAGATGATTATCGGGAATTATTAGAATTAGCCGTGATCTTCCTTGGCGGCAGCCCCCAACCCGCCCCCCCCGAGTCTCATTTCACATTCCTGGCAGTGTGAGCCACGCTCGGTGGATAGCAAAGGCTATTTACGCCTTTAAAATAAATATAATATTTATTCCATGATCAATTCAACATGACCACACGCGAGAAAGATTCAATCAGAAGAATGTGTGTCTTTCTTATCAGACTTTATTTACGATCTTGGTTTTTGGCACCATTGGCCGTTAAAGCTCCATATCTCGATTTCAATTTTTTGCTGAACATAATCGAGTATAAAGAATTTGATGCAGATATTAGTAATGCTGCCGTGAAGAAATTCGCAAACCATTTATGGTACCTGGCACCGGAAACTGCGGCATTCGCAATTTTTTATGATGATGTTCCAATAGACATTAAACAAAATATAGCTATTAAAATGAAGACAATAGACGACAACGATTATGACAACCGAATTTAAAGATACATTGCCAAAAATGAAGACCTCCATGGTTTAAAGGCAAAAGATATTTCATACTTTATTACAGCTGATTCCAAAGCAATGTTCTCAAGATTTAAAATTCATACAAATTTTCTGAACAACAGCCCGTCTACTTGGAAAGAGGATGAGAACTTCCAACGTGGGATGGAACTATTGAAATGCATTGTAGTGGTTAACGGTGTAACTGAGAGAGGAGTGAAGCTAATTCAAGAATATCAGAACATTTTAGGCAAGGACGAAACAGAGAAACAATACATAGTTCAGATTGTTAGTGAATACAGAAAACAGTATCCAAAATCTACTAAAACTACTCTACTGAAGAAGTGAAATCCAAATATCTTTGATAATAATTAATCTATGTTTCAAATAAATAATCATTTGAGCAATATTTGTAAGTAATAAATATATATTTCGATTTCTCAGTATCATTAACCTGCCATAAAACAGTTTTGTAATGTAATAAAGGTGATAAAAAAGCAAGCTAATTTATATGTGAAATATGGAACTTTGGGGCACTTGGGAATCCGTTTAATGTAGTCCAATGGTGCCGAAATTTGGAGAGAAAAGATTCCCATCTAGTGGAACAAAAATAAGGGTTGGAGCAGAATTGTCGAAAGATAAAAATTAAGGGACACTCTAATATATATATATATATATATATATATATATATATATATATAAATATTATTTTAATATATATATATATATATATATATATATATATAAATATATATATTATATATATAGTATTATATATAATATTATAAGTATATATATATTAAGATAGATAGATTAAATTAGATTACGCTAAATAAATACATACATTACATACATACATGCATACATACATACATACATACATACATACATACATACATACATACATACATACATACATGACATACTACATACATACAAAATATGAAAAATAATCGTTGAAGAAGATCGATATGAAAGATGAAGAAAAAACATCTGGGAAGAAGGAATTACTTTGTGTAAGTGCCTGAGGCTTTCGTGAATCTTTCATCTCTCTTCTTTTGAACCGATTCAACTCCTTTCATGATTCTGTCTTTCTTTAGGGAACCGAGTTTCGTGCTGGGTTTCGTCCTGGGAGTTTCACTCTACGCTGGTATAGTCAGTACTTGTTTAAAAAGTGAATTAAGTAAAAAAAAGTGCATTTTCGTTTTAAATTTAATAATAATAGTTTCAAAGTGATTATATTTAAATAATATTTAGTGATTTTAGTATATAAATTTTAGTGTAAAAATACGCTCCACTTCTAGAGGGCGAAGTGTATGTAGTAAACTATTATTTTGATTTTAAAATGTTATTTTAAAAATATTTCTTTAAGGCGTTTTTAAAATTATTTAGTTGGCCTTGTTAAAAGAATTATAGAAAATGGTTTTATCTCACAAAAACGCTGGAATATATATTACATATTTTACTTTTTAAAATTAAGTTTGTATTCATAAATTGATATTAAATATAATATTTATTATTTATGTTAAATATAAAGTATCTTTTTATATAAAATTGTTAAGTAAAATGTATTATACTTTGTTTTAAAAAAGAAAAATACTTATTATATAGAAAAGTTAATCCAACGAAAGGTTTTCTGTTTTAAATTACGTATTTCTATTATCGGAGAAGAAAGGCAAGTTGATTTTAAGCTCTTTATTTGTATTTAACATTCTAATATATACTAAATAATGTAAAATAATGTGTATTATGATGTTTTATAGCATTTTTCACCATATTATGTACTTATATAATATTAAAAGTAGAGTTTTTGAGATTGATTATAATAAAATGATAAGCTTTAGTTAATTTACTCACCTATATACTTCTGCAATTTAAATGCTAGGTTCTTTGGAAGATTTTCTACTGTAGTTTGCTTGAGGAACATCCCTTTTAAGTCCCAACAATAGTCTGCAAGCATATTTGGATTCCAATTTCCCTGATACGTTTTCGAAATAGTTGAAAGTAGGGCTTGGTGGAACACTCATTCATGCTCATCGCTATATTAGCGCTAGATTGCAGTTAGGAAAAAAGTCAAGTGTGAATGAAGGAAATGCATTTTTAAAGACATGCGACAATCCATTTCTTTATAAGTATCAAGAAGTTCGGAAAACTAGTTCTTTCATATGTGGTCGGCTTAATTATTGGCTAGAAACCCAGTTATGATCTTTTTAAAGGATCTCCATGCAGGTTTTTCAATATTATTCAAGCTTTCATCAAAGTGATGGTCCTTCATTTAGCTCCCTTATTTGTGGGCCTACAAATATATACCCTCTTTAATTTTAGCTTCACTGATCCTAGGGGATTTTTTTATTTAAGTATAGGCAATCCTTTACCACTTTTACTCATCGACTTACAAAAATTTTTCATGAGGCTGAGTTTAATGTGAAGAGGGGAGAAGATATTACGAGTTTCAGTTTCACAAGTGGTTTGAAATTACATTTTTATTTCCAGGTATTAGATTTCTTTGGCCATTGCTTCTTGACAAAATGATTTTTGCGATCTCTGCTATCCCACTCGAATAGGAAACAACAAAATTTAGTATATCCTTGTTGGAGACCTAACAAAAGTGCTATAACTCTTAAATCGCCGCATATATATTCCAAGAATGCTGTTCGTATCGTATTTTCGATAACAAAATTTTCATGATCTCATATATCTCTTTTATATGAACGGCATGAGTCAGCAAGAACCAACTTGCTTCCTACCGATATGAGCGTCCGAATCTTCTTCGCGTCACCGATAAGAGGAAATTGTAGTTCCCTTCTCAAGAGATTCCAACCCTTTAATCTAGATGCCAATAGTTTTGCCTGTTTCTTTGACAATGATAGATCGCGAACTAGATCATTGAGTTCATGCTGATTAATTCTATGAGGTTCTGTTGACGTTCCATCATAATCAAGGTCTTCAAAGTCGACATTTTCTGGATGAAATTGTAAATCTTCTTCGTCGGAGTTTTCTGACAGGAGATTCACATTTTCAGGTGGTGCAGGGATAGGAAGCTCTTCGCTGTGAGGAACAGGCCTAATAGCCGAAGGTTGGTTTGGATATTTAATTGTCTTCTTGGTCTTGATTGTTATTCCAGCAATTTTTGTAATGCAAAAATAACAGTCCATTGCGTGATCCTTTGGTTCCCTCCATACCATTGGAATTGCAAATGGCATATGTCTGGACTGTCCGTTAAACCAACCACTAAGTAATGTTACACAAGACGCACAGCAAATATGAGGTGCCCAAGATTTATCTGATTACCAAGCTTAATTTCAAACTAAAGTTTATATGCTTTTTTTATTAAGGGAGTAATATTCCTCATTTGGGACTTCAACGTTACCTCACCACAAATGTAACAAAATTTTTTTGGATTATTTTTACAATTTCGTGGGATTTTAATTAAGGTATCGATCTGTAAGTTTGAATTAAACAATTTGAACGATATATATTATAATAATTATATATATATTTTTGTATATAAATAAATTTATTATGTATATATATATATATATATATATATATATATATATATATATATATATATTATATATATTCATTTATTATATTAAATCTCAAATGGACTATTATCCACACTTCACATTCAACGTCCAGATACAAACTGAAGGGCAAAATGAACTCGTTGAAAAACGTCGGACCAAGGCAGTTTATTTTTTTATACGAGTTCGTAAACATTGTTCTTATCATGTTTTGGCGTTTATTTATATATTTTTGGTTCTATTATTATTACGCTTATATTGATGGCGATCACCTTTTTTCAATAAAAACGCAGGAAATTTAGGTTAAGCAAACACAAGACATATTTACACTCTGTGAATTGTTATTGTTGTTTATGTGAAATATGTAAAATTACAAAAAAAACTAAGCCCGTTGTGCAAATTTGGAGCTATATTCGTTTTCAGCGTACCGAAATACATAAAAAACAGTTCATGATATCCATTTAACAAAATTTACGTATTTCTATTATCGGAGAAGAAAGGCAAGTTGATTTTAAGCTCTTTATTTGTATTTGAAGGAGTTTTAATACTAAATGATGTTAAAATAATGTTGTTATTATGATGTTTTATTAGCATTTTTCACCATTTTATGTACTTTAATTTGATTAACATAGCTTGGATTATTGATATTTCTGTAAGCTTGCGGATTTGCCGCCGATTAAATATCCCGTAAACATTGCCTCCCATAGTTGGTGGAGAAACATAAAATTAAAGAGTACTAAAAGTTTCGCAGGTGCACAGAAGTTTTTATGACAAGTTGAAAATATTGTAATTAAATTTTAGCTCTG
>JABUQX010086181.1:20000-22500 GCA_015478945.1 Trachelipus rathkii | reverse complement strand
GTAGTTTATTCGTACGGATGGTGTGTTAGGTTTGTCGTTGTACATTATATTCTTAATTCAGGCTATGTTATGTTAGCTTTATTAATGTAAAAACTTTGTTTCGTTAGCATATATTCGATGGTAAGTATATAAAAAACTTATTTTGTGTTATATGGTTAGTCGAAATGATACTCGAAATATTACACTTGATTTAATAGGTAAACGAATATTAAAAAAAATATGGTGAACTAAGTTGTCTTGATTGACACTGAATGTAATTTTATTCTTAACAATTTTTATCAATATTTACCATATATTTTATTCAAAGACCTTATTTTTATGTTTATGATTGGATAAAACTTTGTTATGTTTACAGATTATTCGTATAGCTCTGATGATAATTAGACGTGGTGGATTATTGATAATTCTTTGAAAATATTACTTGATGTCAATGTTAAAATTAACGTTAATATGTTTAGAGAATGCTTGGAAAAAGTGTGACTAGGTTACGTTTTGTATGCAATGCTAGTTTACTTTACTGGTGTTAAGTGTGACACTTTAGTTAATGTTAACTGGTTCATTAGTGCGTAAGTTCTGCTTGCTAAGTTTGTCGGTTGTACATTATTTCTTAGTTCATATTGATGCTATGTTAGCTTTATTAATGTGAAAACATTGTTATTGTTTACATTATCATTCGCTGGTTAGAATATTTAAAAGAACTCATTGTTGATGCTATGTTTATCCGAAATGATACTCGAAATGCGACGTAATCATAGTGTTAATGTAAAATTAACAACTTGATATGTTAAGAGATATGCTTGGAAAAAGTTGGAATAGGTTACGTTTTGTACGCTGTTGTTAGGTACTTTAGTGTTGTTAAGTACGGGAACTTGTTAATGTTAGTAGTTTATTCGTGCGTTAAGGTGTGTTAGGGTGTGTGTGTTAGGTTTTGTCATTCTTAGTTCTGGTAATGCTATGTTAGCTTTATTAATGTGAAAACAATGTTACGTTAAGGCGATATATTCGTTGGATTAGTTTATAAAGAAACTTCTTCTTGTACTATGTTTATCGAAATAGGTACTCGATATTGTGACCTGAATCATTAGATCGAAAAGATCAAAAGGTCCATGGACGGGATGGGTAGGAGGGGCCGGGGAGGCTCGGGTTGGTTTGCGTCTTACTGATTTACTGATATTACTGCTTTAAATTCGGTAACACTATTACACTTTACTATGATATTGTTATATCAAAGAACTTATTTCTATTTCATGTTTGGAATAAAACTTTGTTATTTGTTATGCTTGTTTGGATAAAACTTTGTTATGCTTGCAATTATTTGATGGGAGATTATTGATATTTAGGTAAGGCTATGATAAATTTTTGTTATATTACTATATGATAATGTAAAAACTTGTTACGTTAGCATATAGTCGTTGGTTTGTATGATAATCGGTCGAGGTTATTATGCATTTTTTTGCTAAAAGTGTTACTGGTAGTCTTTGTTAAGAATTAACGATAATATGTTAGAGTTATGCTTGAAAATGTAAGAATAGGTACGCTTTGCAAGGCAATGTTAGTTACTTTACTGGTGTTAAGTGTGGAACTTTGATTAATGTTAACAGTTATTCGTGTGTAAGTTTGTGTTAGGTTTGTCTTTTGTACATTATTTTCTTAGTCTCTATGTTACGCTATTGCTTGTTTCATTGATGTGGAAAACTTTAATTACGTTAGGAGTATATTCTTTGTCAGTATAATTAACCAATGTTGTGATAAATTTTAGTTAAATGTTACTGTGCCAGTGTAAGATTAACGTTAATATGTTAGAGATATGCTTGAAAAAGTAAGAATAGGTTACGTTTTGCATGCAATGTTAGTTACTTTACTGGTGTTAAGTGTGGAACTTTGTTAATGTTAACAGTTTATTCGTGTGTAAGTTGTGTTAGGTTTGTCTTTGTACATTATTTTCTTAGTTCATGTAACGATATGTTAGCTTTATTGATGTGGAAACTTTGTTACGTTAGCATACTTTCGCCTGCCTGTTCAGTGATACATAACCCATGTTGTGGTAAATTTAGTTAAATATTTGTACCATGTTAATGTAAATCATTGTTATGTTAGAGATATGATTGACAAAGTGTGAATAAGTTACGTTTTTTGTATGCTATGTTAGTTACTTTACTGTTGTTAAGTGTGGAACTTTGTTAACGTTAACAGTTTATTCATGTTTAAGGCGTGTCAGGTTTGTCATTGTGTATTATATTCATAGTTCAGATGATGCTATGTTAGCTTTATTAATGTGGAAACTTTGTTAACGTTTAGAGTTTATACTCATTGATCTATTGCATTTAAAGAACATTGACTTTATATGTTATGTTTATCCAAAATGATACTCAAAAATGTGACTATGAATCAATAGATCAATAGAATCAATTAGATCAAGGATGGACAGGAAGGTGGCGAGAGTGGGTGGTTTTGATTTACTGATTTACTGATTATAAGGGTATGATAAAAGCGTACTACA
>JABUQX010086181.1:12500-15000 GCA_015478945.1 Trachelipus rathkii | reverse complement strand
TATATATAATATATTATATATATATATATATATGGTTATATATATTATATTGGGTCGATGTTTTTATTATAGTCATCAAACCAACGGAGTCTTTTCCTCGCACCAGCCATAGGGAATGACGATAAGGTTAGTTAGACTCTGTTTAATCAAGGATAACCTAAAAAGACAGCTGGAGATAATTAATGGGAAGGTGGAAATACCATTTTCCAGCTTCGACGCCATTTTGATTCCGCACCAATGAAAGTAATTTATGAATATCAATTTTGTCTTTTAAAGTGTTGAAATCGAAATTCACAAATTAAGAATAAAAGCTGTTCAGGAACTTCTAAGTTATCAATCAATAAATTTTTTTACTTTTGAATTATATCATCCAAATATGATAAAACCCTCTTAAAATTTTTCAACTTAAGCCGTTTTCGTTTTTGTATTTGTGCAAAAAAAAAATGCTTAAGTTTTCGTTCGTTTTTGTCAAACTTAGCGCAAAATCGTAAAAAAATGTTCACCAAACGTAAGGAATTTCCTTAATTCTGTAAGGTTGCTATTTTATACTGAATTTTATTCCATATTACACAGAATTAGGGAATTTCTTTACGTTTGGTGAGCATTTTTTTACGATTTTGCGCTGTTTGACAAAAACGAACGAAAACTTAAGCATTTTCATACGATTTTCGTACTCCTCCCTAACAACTTTTCCCACTTCTGTCTATTTTAATTCTATCAATCTCTCATTTTTCATAATGAAACCTTAATCTTTCAACTAATTTCATTTTGCGAAATTTATAGAATCCAATAAATACCCCCGGTCTTTTTCTCCACCATCTTTACACCTGTGGTTTCTCTTACCAAATGATTATGGCAAATACCTCCACTTCTGTCCATTTTTCACATACCCATAATTAATCAGTTAGAGCACATCCATCTTTTCACTCCACGTCAATATTTATTTTTATCAAACCAGATGATCCCTATCATCATTCAAGCCATGGAAGATCCATACAGTGTTCTCAATCATCATTCTCATCATTACATTTTAGCATTTTATTACTTACTCTAACTCCCATATTAAATCACCTTAAACGCTGTTTATTAAACTGTATATTGGATTAGAATAATATTTATTAGTTTTGAAATCATAATTTAAACCTCAATCTTAATTTACTACTAAGAATTAAAGTAATTAACATGTAAAAATTAAAATTGAATAGAACTTATATGTAATACAATTATAAATAAATGAAGAAAGTTGTCTTACCTTACGTGCTAGGGCACTAAAGGTTTCCACTTCTTTCTGTAAAATATTAACATAATGATCAAAAACTTTAATACGCTGTAATTCTCGATTTTCTATTTCCTTTTCCTTTTTGAGTAATTGTTTTATCGCTTTTCTTCCCGGATCGTCATTGAAGTCATAGACGTCGAGTCAGTTAAGCCTCTGTAAAAAGTCCATAGATTAATTGCAATACACAGAAGCTCTAAATCAGTTGAGAAACCAGTTCTCCAGAAATTACTCTAAAATTTGGATAAAGAATGGGTCAAATCCCTAGCTGCTTTAGCTAAACGGTAAGAAGGATTGCTAAATGTAAAATGGCAGAGATTTCTAATGCCGAAAACGAGGGTAGACAAACAAAAATATTATAATCTACAAATGCCCGAGGTCCCAAAGCTGAAATACACTGCTATAGAGAATAAAATAAAAATTTCACCAATCACAGAAAAAAAGAAGCACATTTCCGGTGCTTTTTTTCAAAGTAAAAAAAAAAAAGGTTTAAAGGACCGCTACCAAAATGAGAAAGCCTCATGACAATCACTATTAATAACAGAAAGCTTTCATTTTAAGAACAAAAGCAGAACAAATATTTATTTACGTTAAATCCCCTTTTGTAATCTCACAGAATCTGGACGTTGTCGTCGAAGTGAGTGTGCCGGTTAAACAAAGCAAACGGGGAGACTAAAAAAAGGTAACATTTAGAGGCGATATGTATGATATGGTTTGAAGCTCGAATGATAAGTTACTTGCCTTTATAATTTCAATGACGTAAGCAAGAGCGATTGCCAACGAATATATAGACACTAATATAAAGACACTATTTAAAAGGTTATAATAATTTTATGAAAACTAATGAATAAAGATTTAGCTAAACGTGGATATATTTTTTAACCGATTTTTAAATTTAAAAACTTTAATATTTTGAAAACCGGTTAAATGATGATTATTAAATTCATAAAGAATTTAGAAAATGTCCAAATGAACAACTATGTCAAATCACAGGGTTGTAGATTGAGCAGATTGGCTGATTACAGGAGATAATATTTTTTGTAAAAAAAAAGGCCTATAATGATAATATAATATATATAATATATAGTATATATATATATAATATATATATATATATTTATAAAAAAAAAAATATATATATATAATATATATATATATATATATATATATATATATATATTATATATATAAATAAATATAGGGGTGGTAAGGCTGGGCTTCTTT
>JABUQX010086181.1:0-2500 GCA_015478945.1 Trachelipus rathkii | reverse complement strand
TATATATATATATATGTCTATTTACATATATGAATGCTCGATCCATTTTTATAAAAATTTAAACACTCCTATATAACCACTAGCATAACATCTTCTTGCTGCTGCTACTCCCATATATATATAATATATATATATATATATATATAAAGAAATAAAATATTTAATAAAGTGCATAAATTAAGCTATTTCTAAATTACATTTATTTAAATAGAAAATTTCTGCATTACTGCATTTAATTTTTATATAATTTCTTTGATTATTTTTTAATTGACATAATTTTTAAATATTTAATTTTATATAACTTTAATATAATTTATAATATTTTTCTATTTCAAGTCTCTCTCTCTCTCTCTCTCTCTCTCTCTCTCTCTCTCTCTCTCTCTAAGTATTTATATATATATATATATATATATATATATATATATATATATATATATATATATATATATATATATATATATATATATATATATATATATATATAAACACCTTTGTATAAATATATATATATATTTATAAATATACTCTTCTTACTTTACTATATAATATATATATATATATATATATATATATATATATTCCGTTCTTAAACTTTTTAAATTCCTTCAATAATAATTTTAAATCTCATTTTTAAAACATTTATTCAGAAATTAAAAATTACGTTATTTAATTTAATATATATTATGAAAAAATAATTATATAATAGTAATAATATAAACAACAAAACAGTATTAAATATATAATTTTTGACTGGCGTTACTAATTGCAACACAGATTTGTGTCCTTTGAGCCAACAAACATAAACAGTTTATTAAATAAAATTTAAGCAATTGGGCTTAAGGATTAAAATTATTATAATGTTACTATGATAATTATAACGGTTCCAGAAGTTATCGTAACTATAATAATATTTTAACTACAATAATTAAATTATTGGCATTAATAATAATAATAATAATAATAATAATAATAATAATAATAATAATAATATAATAATAATAATAATAATAATAATATAGGAATTCAACATCAGCCTTTGATTTTATAAAAGTTTTTGATTTTATTTCCAATGTTCCAAATATTTATTTCTGTACATACTTTAATTTCCTTAAAATAATCTTTGAAAACAGTTTACAGGAGAAGAAGAAGAAGAAGAAGATATATTTATATAAATTTCCCGACGCGTTGCGTCTCTATACTTGATACTTCTTCAGAGGAAGGTGTCTGAAGTATAGAGACGAAACGCGTCCGGGAGAGACTATAAATGCCCCTTTTTCTTTTTTCCCAAATATTTTCAAAAGATTATTACAAGAAATATGTAATAAAGCATACCAGAAAGGTGAGCTTTTGGATCTGGCTTTAGGGTGAAAAGGCAAAAACTTTTATATAATAATAATAATAATAATAATAATAATAATAATAATAATAATAATAATAATAATAATAATAATAATAATAATAATAATAATAATAATAATAATAATAATAATATTACTAATAATTTTAATAATAATAATAATAATAATAATAATAATAATAATAATAATAATAATAATAATGATGATGATGATGATGATGATGATGATGATGATGATGATGATGATGATGATGATGATGATGATGATGATGATGATGATGATGATGATGATGATAATAATAATAATAATAATAATAATAATAATAATAATAATAATAATAATAATAATAATAATAATAATAATAATAATAATAATAAAAATAATAATAATATGAAATGTAAAATAATAATAATAATAATAATAATAATAATAATAATAATAATAATAATAATAATAATAATAATAATAATAATAATAATAATAATAATAATAATAATAATAATAATAATAATAATAATATGAAATGTAATAATAATAATAATAATAATAATAATAATAATAATAATAATAATAATAATAATATAATAATAATAATAATAATAATAATAGTAATAATATATTAATAATTTTTGGCTTTTAATATGGACATCTTACCTATGAACTTTTTATGAGTATTGATGTATATTAATTAAATCACAAACAACTTGGAACACGTGGTAAAAAGCACTATAATGATTGTTAGTCCTTCTGAGACCAACTTCAAAATGAAGAAGAATTATTTTTCAAAGAAACTTTGGAATCTTTTACGATACGCCGGACTCCCTCACCCCCATTCTCCTCCTTTCCCAAAATACCCCTCACCCCCATTCTCCTCCTTCCCCAAAATGTCAAAAAATATATGAAACTGTTTCCAAACTAAGGCTGTAAAGACCCTGTAGTTGGAAATGGTTTATCCCAACTATAAAATCACTTGTACAATTCAGGTCACATTGGCATAAACGAGTAAACGAGAGAAAATAATTTGATAAATGAGGAGCAATTTTATAGAATGTAGATTAAAACCTTAGTATATATATATATATATATATATATATATATATATATATATATATATATATATATATATATATATATATATATAT
>JABUQX010086180.1:0-19954 GCA_015478945.1 Trachelipus rathkii | reverse complement strand
GATAATTACTCGATTCCGCCTATTCCGTTTTACTATAGAGCATAAAGTTTGTCAATGGAACAAATTCGAATTCTCTATTTGGCCATATATATAATATATATATAATATATATTATATAATATATAATATATAATATATATATATTAGAATATAATATATATATATATATTAATATAATATATATATAATATATATATAATATATATTATAAATATATATATATATATTATATATATATATATTATATATATATATATATTATATATTAATTGAAAACGATTTTCAGAATAAAAAATATCCTCAAAACCCTCGGTATCCTCGTTAGTTTTCGTTATTTCTTAGACTTCTTCAAGCTTGCGAATCTCAATTTGACTTCCCTACATCTTAACGTTCCTCTTTTTAAAATGGTTTTAGATAGATGAATGTGAGATCTGCTAATTGCATGGAACGGATCTTGAATCACAATGAAGAATATCATTCAAACTTTTGTCGTATTATTCCATCATTGTATAATGTAGGATACATTTTTCTAAGGTGAAGCGAGATTACTTATTTCTCTCATCAGTACACAAAAGCAAACCTTATTACGATCGTTATTTTAAGTGGAAGTTTCAAAAGTATGTATTTGTATTTTGTTTGGTTTTTATTATTATTATTATTATTATTATTATTATTATTATTATTATTATTATTATTATTATGATTTTTTTATATTATTATTATGTTATTATTATTATTTTATTATTATTATTATTTATATTATATATATATATATATATATTATATTATTAATGATATATATATATATATATATATATATATAATATTATATATATATATACATATATATATATATATATATATATATATATATATATATATATATATATATATATATATATGAATATATATATATATATATTATATATATATATATATATATATATATATATATATATACTACTACCCGTCAAAATTAACGCACCACTAGCTTATATGACGTTAACAGGTTACAGAAAAGACCAGAACTCTGTGTAACTTTACTATGCAAATAACATAACATTGGGAACACATTATAAAGTTGTAAGATTGTCAAGAGGCCCTAGGAATCCCCAGGGGGCCTGCGAATGAGTCCTGTATGTGACTGATGAGTTTCCTCCAATGTGGGACGTTATCGCGGTGAAGGGTTTGTGTGTGGATGGTGTTACTCAATAACGTGTATGGCCACCTCTGGCATAGATGATGGCTTGTCACCGTCGTGGCATGCTCTCAATGAGGTACCGAATGTCCTCCACGGAAATCTGATCCCATATGCGACCCACCGCCGGCCCCATTGGCTGGAGGGTTCCTGGCGGTGGTTGCGGCTGTCGCAACCGCAGTTTCAACATGTCCCACAATGTTCAATTGGGTTTTGGTCGGAACTGTATACTGGCCAATCCAATGCCCTGATTTACACCGTCATTAGGTATTCGGTGACACATCTGGCCTTGTGTAATCTTGCGTTGTCATGCACTAGGACGAATCAGCCACCGATGCAGGGTGTATATGACGCGACATACGGGTCAAGGATATCTGCGATGTACCGTGCGGAGATTAGGGAACCGCCATCTAGGACGTGCAACTCTGTATGACCCGTTAAAGAAATGCCTCCCCAGACCATGAGAGATCCACCTCCAAAATGGAAATGCCTCTCGCATATTACATTGCACTTGCCTTTCATTAGGTCGTCGATAGACTCTGAATCGCCGATAGGAGGTGTAGAGACTGACTCTGAACTCATCCGTTAACAGCACATTCGTCCAGTCGCCGACGGTCCAATGTAGGTGTTCCCGGGCAAATGCTTGTCGCTCCGGTCGATGCTCTCTGGTGTGTCGTGGTTCTATGGCCGGCCTTCGTGGCCGCAAATTATGTTCCGCAAGACGTTGGCATATTGAATTATCACTCACACGGCTCCATGTACCTTCTGCAGCTGTATTAGAAGGTGCCTTGCTGTTGTATGGCTATCTCTTACGGCCGGAATACGCAGAAAACTGTCTTCAACGCCAGTCTTGGCTCGTGGCCTTCCCTGGCCCCGCCACCTTGCGTGCTCCTGGGTGTCATGGTACCGTTGCACGACCCGTGCAGTTTGTTTGCGCCACACAAAATCGTTGACCGAATTCACGGTACCCGCACCTCTCGGCACGGAGGGTGGTAATCTCTACGCGCTCATCAAGTGTTATTCGACGCGCCAATCTTTCCATCGGTGATAGGCGGTTTAAATTCTGCCACCTTGAATGTACACGTACATTCCCCCGAAACAACCTTCCCCCAATCGCTAAAGCTGGAGTTACGTGCTTTGTCATTTACCTTAATTATAGCGATGGAGGACCCTATACACCACCAACACTATTACAACGCTGTAATATAATAAAGTTACACAGCGTTTGGTCCTTCCTGTAACCTGTTAACGTCATATGAGCCAGTGGTGCGTTAATTTTGACTAGTAGTATCATATATATATATATTATATATAGTATACTATATATATATATATATATATAATAATTATTATATATATATATATAATATATATATATATATATATTATTATAAAAAATATAATAGTATATTATATATACTATATTATATCTGTCAAAAAAAACGCACCACTAGGGTAAATATCACTCGCAGGAACCCGGAAAGCCCCTAACCCAGAAAAACCCCACACCGAACACAGACGACAGCATTCAGTGTCACTATGTTATCACCCCGGAGAGAATTCGCTAGAGATTTGGGGCGGTCACCGCGATAAACTTTAGGAAAACATAAACCCACGTAACTAGACCTGCGGAGACGTGACGTTTGGTAGTGTAATAATGTGGCAGGGGGTATAAATCCAGAGAGATCATTCACGTACGAACGACCCGATAAACATGGAAGAGGATGGGGTGCGTTAACTGTCAACGAGATATCAGTGCGTGGCAGATAACAACACTCCAGCCGAAGGACAGGGTACCGGGCACTGTCGACGGTTTCGGTTTAGCGCGCACAAAACGCATTGCACGGGCGGTCAACAGGTACAGGAAACCTGTACACAGGATCGACGGCGAGGACAAGTGTAGGTCCAGGGCCACGGTTCACCCGAGTTGGGAACACCGATTGTATACGTCTGGCTTGCATACGAGTTGCGGGCCAACACAACGGCACGACAATACATGCAAGATACAAGCTGGGCGCGAAACGTAGGTACACCACACAAGGGTGAGTGACAAAAATACAGTAGAGTCGACGACGCCTTGCGAAACATAATTACCGGACCCGCAGAGAGCGACATAGGCTCCACCGCCACACCTACAAAGGCAACAATCGAAAAGGGAAAGTGCGACTGGCAATCCGCGATGGCCGAGAACAGAATCCGAAATTGGACGGTCGGACGATTTGCCGGCTTAAAGGGTGCTACTTTGTACGGGACGAAAAGGTAAGTGGAGAGTGTTTCTAGAATAATGACCCTACGGGATCAGGCGTGCGCCCTCGAGCAATATGAAACCGCCGACCAGAGACGGAGAGGTATCGCGGACAATGTTATGTTGCTGCAGGTGCCGCCGTTTGGAGGTGGGTCGTTTATGTCTGGGGAGGCATCATCTTTATCGGAAGGCCTAAGGAGTGGCAACATCTTCGAATGGATGTACTCTTACAGCCGTAAGTATATCACAGACAATCCTTGAACCATATGCCGTGCCATATGCCGTCACCTTACATCGGCGACTTCATTTTCATCCAAAAACAATGGGATAGCATGACAATGCAAGACCAGCACAAGGACCAATGTGTGAGACGACCTCACCTAATGAAGAACAGGTAATCAATATACACGGCGTTTGGAGTGGCTAGCATATTCTAGTCCGGATTGCTCAACCCCGATCGATTGACATTATGATGAGATATCTTGAAACGTCGGATCCAACAGCCTTGCAAACCCCCTCTATGAACCCTCCGACCTTGCGACAGGCACTGCAAGACGTATGGGGATCAATCACTGTCCATGGAAAAACACTCTCCCTTCATCGAAGAAGCATGCGTAGGACAGGTGTCAGAGGCGGAGTCATTCAGTGCCAGACCCGGGGTCATTACACAAGTAATTGACCGACAGACCAACAGCCCCACGCGGCCGTCGCCGTACGTTTAAGGAAAAACTCCACATTGTGTCTTTGCAGCGCCGAACCTCCGAACCCTTACTGCGAGGGACCCTTTGGCTGACACAATATAAGTCCTCACTACCGTATAAACCTATACGTTCTGGAGAGGAATCCACCTGTTATTGTCGTTGTCCAAATAAAGTGTCTATACGCGTCAGTTCATACAAACTAATGCGGCTGCCTTTGTCTACCCTTCCCTTACGCCTGCGATTCTTACCTCGTGTGGTGTGCGTTAATTGTTGACGATTAATAGTTCAATATAAAAACTTAATGGTATCTAATATAGTACTATAATATAAGTAATACCCCTATAGTAGGGTATAATAAAATCTCAGCAATTTTAAAGATAATATATATATATAATAATAATTATAATATTAATGAGTATAGTATTGGAAAGGTTAAGAAATATAATTATATATATATATCATATACTTAATCTCATTATATATATTAATAAACACCTCTCTTGAGGGTACTTTCGGTACTACACCGCCCCCAAACCTTGGGTCGAGGTATAGCACGGCACACTAGGCTTCCCAAAACTAGCCTTATTATACCAAGGCTCCCTTTAATGCCTTCTATAGCCACCTCCTCTATTCCGATCTTCGCATGAATTTTTTCAAGGTAGGTCACTAGCAATCTTTTCACCGTTCCAAGAGGCCCTCCCAACACCGGCACTACCTCCACCTCATCCATCTCCCACATCCTCCTGATAGTATATCGTAGTCTCTTGTACTTTATTTCTTTCTCTTTTTCATAGATGGCCACTTTTCCATCATATGGGACTTCAACCTCTATTAACTGACATTTTCATGTTGATTTGTTAAGTAATACAATATCAGGTCTATTATTTGGTACAAATATATCAGTGGGTATTCCAAAATCATAAAGAATTTAAACATGATCATTATCAACTATTGCAGGGGTTTATAATTCCAGTGATTATTATGCGTGACATTATTATATAATTTTCATAGTCTATAATGAATGAGTTTGCATATGGGATTGTGTCTTTCTGTGCATAGTCCCATATGTAGTAGTGTCTCACATCCGGACAATATATGGGGCACAGTCTCTGCGAATTCCCCACACATCCTACATTTATCAGGGTTATCAACTCCTTCGATATACTTTTTGAACCAATTTGTTCTTAGGCACCAATCCTGGGCTGTAATCAGAGTTCTCTCGTCATTCAATTTCAAAAATCCCCTTGTAATTGTTTCTGCAGATTTTTCTTTGTTGACAAAACCCTTATTCAGAACTTTTTTAAAAATGTTGGGCATGACTATGTTCTTCCCATTTTATAACATCGGCTTCCTTTCTTGTTGTTTTATAAGTTTCCTTAAAAATTTTATTTCTTTCTTTGAGGTTTTTCTTATTCCATCCATTCTGTGTTCTTAATTTGATGTTAAATTCATGAAGATAGTCATTTGCATTTATTGTTATTGAAGTAGTTCAAGCCTTACAATCTTCATGTTCTCTTCACCTCCAATGAATTTAGTTCCTTTTCGTTCTATATATTCTGCTAATCTACTATTTCATTTTTGTGGGTTTTATCTATGTGTGGCATTCCCATACCTCCTTCATCTCTCGGGATGTATATACAAGCTGTGCGCTGATTCTTGTAAATTATTTTGTGTACATGGAGGAGTTTCCTTGTTATTGCATCTAAAGTATTTATTTCATGATGGTACCAATCCTCAATTCCAAAACTGTATCTCATTACTGGCATTGCTAATACCTTAATAGCTTCTATTTGGTTTTGGTCACACGCCCGAGTGTGAGCGGGAGGAGCACGAGAAGTACTGACGCGTGGACAGCAGAAGTATTCCCGGGTTCTTCCTTTAGCTCGTTGTGGCGTAGTGGTCAAGCACTTTGCACGCTCATCTGCTAGGGTCCAGGATCGAATTCCAGCATGGTGAAAATATATCAGGGATATTTATTAATATTAATATATATATATTATATTATATAGTATATATATATATATTACTATATAATAATTATATATAATATATATATATATATATACTAGTTATTATATATATATGGACCTTATCTGTTTTACGACTCCGCTCAGTTTTGATTTTTTTTTGTTTGTCTTTTAAATAATATCATTATATGATGCCTAACAATTCAATTTCAGTGGTAACGGACATGATCAAAAAATATATAGGACCTTTTCCATTTTACGCTCCGTCAGTTTTAATTTCTTTTCTTTTTTTTTTTTTTACTAAAGGAATAACCCAAGGGTAAACCGCCACAGAGATGGCAGGAGTCGGGTCTCTCGGCCTTCCGGGGGAACTATAGGGTAAGGACTATTTCACCCCCTCCAGGGAGGGTCTCCCGGAACCCCCGCTCTTTGGTATTGTGGTGTCGCGGGGGTTCCTCCACCCTCCCCTACGGGGTATGGGGAACTATTTCCCCCCTCTGTCCCCCGTCGGCCGAACCCCTTAATTTTTTTTTTTTTTTTGCCGTGTTTTTTTTATTAATATTTTTTTACCATTTTTATAATTAACCTTATACGCTGATCCAATAATATGTTAATTGGTTTTTTCTGTAAGTGTCGTACTTTTTGAGATATTTAATTTATAGAAAAAAATGTGTTTTTTTTTTTTTATTTTTATTAATAAACTTTATACGCTGTTTTTATATATGTAATTTGGTTTTCGTAAGTTTCGTACTTTCGAGATATTTCATTTTAAAACAATATTTAAACAAAAAAATGTGATTTTTAAAAATTATTTAAAATACTCTAGGATATTTATGAATCATGTCCGTTACCACTTGAATTCATTGTTGGTATCGTATAGTAGCAATATATTAAAAAAAAACAAAACCTATATATATATATATATTATATATATATATATATATATATATATATATCATATTATATATATATATATAGTATAGATTATATATATATAGTATATACGTGACTCCTGTGTTCTATTTACTCGTGCTCAGTCCAAGTAAACATTTAAATATTATACCCTAGAAATCTGTAAATTGTTTCAAAAAGTTATTTATATATATATATATATATATATATATATATATATATATATATATATATATATATATATAATATATATATATATATATATATATATATATAATTAGAATAATATATTTTTAATCTGTAAATAAAATATATACAATCCACTGCTCTATTTTTAATAGGGTATATATAAGTATATATATAGTATATATATAGTATATATAATTATATATATATATATATATATATATATATATATATTATTGAAACGAAAAACGCGTGTTCTGTTTGGAGAGAGAGAGAGAGAGAGAATTTTTAATATATATATATATATTTTTTTCCTACTTAAGATTTGAGTTGGTATGCCTGCTTTTTATTATACTGCGACCTTCAACTTATTACCCGCTGTTTAGGAATCCAGACAAATTTATTCAAAACAATTAAGAAAAGCCAGGAGAAAAACAAAGTAAACAAATTTTCTAAAGTATAATTTACAATATAATAAATAAAGTTTCAACCCTTTAAATTCCTGCTTTATAATACTTATTCATAAATCCTAAATATTTTGTAAACCCTAACAGCTACTTGATTAATAATGCCCTAGCTACCTTATTAAATAATTACTAAACAATAAATTATTAAAATTGGTCACACATCTGTTGTTTCTCTACAATCCTCGTCACGTGATCGTCTAGTTCCAAAAATGCCACTAGTAACTGTTTTTCGACCCTTTTGAAGATAAATAGTCTAGTAAAAGAAAAAGAGAACATTAAATCTGATGCACTTAAATTGTTAATTTTTCATGATCATTAAATAAACAGTTTACTTAAACCGTTAGTTTTCACAATCGTTAATAAGCACTGTTTACCTTTTACTTTGGAAGACACAAATTTAAGAGTCAAATTGGGATAATAATCTCTTATAAAGTATATCAACTTATCTTTACACTATGCGCTACTTTGAGCCACAATTGAACTTTGAAGGCAATTTCAGAAACAATGCCAAACTGTGATATGAAAGATGGAGGATGGCGGAGCAAATGCATGAAACAAATTATCCTTGGTAAACCACTTTCGAAACCTTAATTTGTACCCGAGTCATCTGCTACTTAATCCTTATTCAGGCAGAATTTAGATAACATTTCGACTTTTATGGACAGGTGAGGAGATACTTGTTTATGACTTTCTGTTCACTCGCTAGACCCTTCGACCGCTTAATTTCTGGTTCAATGTCCTTTATTGATAAATCCTTACTAGATTTGAGTACAATTTACACGCCCAAGCACCAAGCTTGATTATTGGTTCAATGTCCTTTATTGATAAATCCTTACTAGATTTGAGTACAATTTACACGCCCAAGCACCAAGCTTGATTATTAGGTTCAATCGGTTCCAGGTTTAGTCGTTCCAGAATTGGTCATTCCAAGATTAAGTTTGTCCCAGGATTGGGTCCCTATAAATAATAAATTCATCAATAATAATTCCTACAAAAAAATTCATATTAACAAACAATAACTTATAAATTCACTTCTCTTACCGTAATCTCACGGGACTTTTCCTTTTTCTTTTTTTTACCTCCCTCATTCCTGTGTCCTGAGTAATGAGACGTCCAATCCTTCTGAGATATGTTGACGATCTAATTCCTTCAATGTCAATCCTTTAGCTCCTTAGCTTAGATCATTCTTTTAGTTGGTCTTCCTTTTCCAACAATATATATATATATATATATATATATATAGTATATATATAATATATATATATACTATATATATATATAATATATATATATATATATATATATATATATATATATGATATACTATAATATTATACTATATATATATTGAAGGGGTTAGGTTCTGATCTTTAATAACCGCTTTCAATAAAAATAGATGAATATTAGATTGCAGATTGTTTGAGGAGAGTGAGCGTGTCACGATGAAAGTGGCTTCTTCCCGGAAGCTACTTAGGATTGATTCCTCAGTGGTGCTAGCAGCCTCCTGCACCAGACGCCACAGAACTCCCCCCAGTTGATTTGACTTGACTTGAAGCTGACTATACTGGTGACTAATACAAAATCTCTCTGCAGCAGACATCAAGTATAAGGATAATTTAAATATGAAGTTAATTATTCTACCTGTAATAGAGCAAAAGTTGTATATAAAAATATATTACATTAATTTTTTAGAATAATATTTAATTACTTCTAATTGCTAAAAAATCGCATCCTTCTTTTAAAAGTGACACAATTCAAAAGAATTAATTTTCGAGTTATACCATGAATGTTAATATATTAGCAATGAGGCTAATAAACTAATAAACACCTTATTTTCTATTATAAGATTACTAGCTCCAATATCGTTGATACCATTCAATAAATGTGTAAATCAAACTTCTACCCTTAAAGGTATAAAAAAAAAAAAAAAAAAAAAAAAAAAAAAAAAAAAAAAAAAAAAAAAAAAAAAAAAAAAAAAAAAAAAAAAAAAAAAAAAAAACTTTTAAAATGACAACAGATAACCATTTTATTGAGAACATATTTCATGCATTAATTAATAATTTTACAACTTATTTATAAGTGTTTTAAGACATGAAGTTTATCGCAAAAAACACGTCAAGATTTTTCCTTTATAAAAATGGGCAAAAAAACGACTTAAATTTTCAAGCCCGAAGACTCAGGAAAGAAAGTTTATTACATAAAAATCCTGAATGGAAACATGCGCGCCAATGTATGGAAGTGTATGTGAGTGTGTGTATGTCGTTATAAATCTCTATATGTACATTAAATCACGTCAGTTTATGTAAGCGTAAAAGGTTCTTTGGAAGACAGAATTATGAGCTCTGAAATGAAAGAAGGAGTTCGTTTAAGAAACACCGGTTTTTACATTTATTTGAATACGAATCGTATTTCAAAATGTCGTTGCAAATGACATCATAATGCACAAGAATTATATATATATATATATATATATATATATAATACTATATATATATATAATATATATATATATATATTATTATATAATATATTATATATATACTATATATTATATATATATACGTATATATATACTCTATATTATATACTATATATATATAATATATAATAATATATATATATGCACAATTCAATAATAAATTGTATTTGAATATCATATGTTGAAAATGGATTAATCTTTTCAGGGTAACTGAATAATGAACAGGAGGAAAAATATATAGATTAAAAATTGAAATAAAAAAGTAATAATAAAAAAGAATAAAACTAAATAAAATTCAGTATGAAAGTAACATCAAATTATTTAAAATATTTTATCTTTGCATTTCACAAAGCCAATCTATTAAAAAAAAAAAAAAAAAACTATGTAAAGGCAAAAAAAGAATTCATAAAAAATGTTTTGTTTACTATTTTAATTTTTCGACTTCATTCATGGAATAATAATATGAAACAAAAAACAAACAAATAGAATGAATTTCAGAAAGTTAAAAAAGTGTAGACAAAAATGGCTCTATATAAACTTCAAGTATTTTATTCAATGTCTAATAATAACTTTTTAACACAATATTCAATGAAAAAGAATTTTTTTTTTTTTCATTAAGATATCGTCAGTCAAGAGTTTAATATAAATTCTCCCGATATATATTTAATATATATATATATTATAAATATAATATACCTAAAACAAAACAATCACTATATTATTATATATATATATATATATATACTACATACTTATATATATAATATATCGTAATATATCTGGATTTATTGTTTATATCATTCTTTATTACCATTTAGATAATACCTAATTATATACTGTGTTATATATTAAAAACCAATCAAGAATATTTATAAATATATTTATCCCCTCATAAGTATTCAACATAATTAAAAAAATAATAATTAAAAAAATTCACAAGCAGTATGTTCAGACCAAATATCTAATGTCCACCTAAAACATTTGGGAACCCGGGCTACCGAAGCTATCACCCAAATGTTTAACACGGCATGGCAAAGTAACACTCTCCCTCCTCTGGAAACACGCCCATATAAAAAGCTAGGTAAGCCACCTAACAACCCCTCTTCATGCAGACCAATTTCAGTGCCATCCACAATATCCAAAGTATTGTAAAAATTAATATTAAATAAAATCCTACCCTATATTCCTTTATCTAACACATAACATGGATTCAGACAAAAACATTACACAACCACTCTCGTAACTGATTTAACTCAACATATACTGAATTACTATAACCGAAATCCCCTCTCCCCCCTCTCGCACCATTCTAATAACAATAAATATCAACATGGCATTTGACACAGTCCCCCGACATATTTTAATAGATAAAATATTAAATCCTAACATGCCCGCAAAAGACAAAAAATAGTAACAAACTTCCTATTAAGACATAAAGATAGATTTATACAAACAAGACACTCTTCCCGTACATACGAACTACATAATGGAGTCCCCCAATGAGCTATTCTCTCACCTACACTTTTTAATCTCTTTATGATAATCTCCCAACCCATGCCTCTCCTATACAAAAATTAATAGCTATGCCGATGCTCTAAAGTCTAAGTCAAAACATGAAGGCTTAAACCCCTCCGTAAATAGAGGCGCTCACAGAACTACAACATTATATATGACAAATGGAACAGTTGCTGACATTAAATAGAATGTCAGCCTTACCATAGAAAATCCTCAAGTACAATATTCACACCAGATAAAAAAGAATCACATAAGCACCCAACAATTTATCTTTTAAATAATAGATTTCCTAACCAACCATCTTTGGATTTATATTAGATACATATATGACATTCGCCCACCACATAAACAACATCACATTCAAAGCCTCACATACAAAAGGTAAATGCTTTGAAGGCATTAACAGGAGCTAACTTTGGACAACGTAAAAGAAACCAACTCTATAGCAAACAGACAATATCTTCGTCCCCTTTTAAACTACGCATCGCCCTCCCGGGTCCCCACAATATAAAAAACCGACATTCAGAAACTGGAGGTAGTCAAAAATAAAGCCCTCTGGGTAATAACAGGCTGCCTCCCCACCACACCTAAACATCACCTTCAGACTGAAAAAAAAATCCTTCCAATAGGCGCCCATTTCGACATCATAGGATGTCAATTCTACAGTAAATCACTCTCTACAAATCAGCCTCTACATCAAGCACGGCAACAACCACCTCCCTCTAGAAATAAATAAGGTACACCAGCAAAATACTACACAACTATATACAACAATCTGGCCCCTCCCCTCCCACCACCCGACACTCACACATTAAACACATTCACACACAATTAACTCAAGAAACTATTTCCACATACTAAAACAATATTATATTCCTAGCCCGTCTACCTCAAATTTCCAATAGTGAACAAACTTTAGACCGCCAAACACGGGTAATGTTTTCATGGATCCTCCCTGGGTATCACCCCTTCCTTAAGGAATACAAATTTGATTATCTTGGAGATCCCTTCCCTACCATCAAAGATATCATTTCCAAACTATCGACAACATAAAACAGGATTGTCCTGGGTTGGAGGGTATGAAAAGGAATTTCACTGCACTAACTAAAACTATCGGATCTTTGGGCGAGGTCATCGATGGTGGAGAAGAACCTCGAGGTAGCCAGCTTCTTATAGGAGGAGAGTGGGAGTCCACAAAGTATTATATATATATATATATATATATATATATATATATATATATCCTTATATATATCATATTATATATATATATATATATTATATATATATATATAATATTACAGTTCAACAGCGTTCCTACGGTACACCCCGTACTAGAGGGCGACGAGCTTAGGGCTTAGGGTTTAATCCTCATTCCAGATCCCAGGTATCAATTACCTAGAGAAGTTCTCTTTGAATATTTCTTTGCCTGTGAGGAGTAAACTTTTATTATTAAAATAAAAAGTATATATGGTGATATATATATATAATATATATATATATATATATAATAATATATTATATATTATATATCATTATATATATATATATATATATATTAAATTAATATATATATATATATAAATATATATACTCTATCATATTATATATATATATATATATATAGATATATATATATCTATATATACTATATATATATATATATATATATACTGTATATATACTTATATTATATACTATACTATATATATATATATATATATATATATATATATTATATATATATATAATAAAATATATATTAGGGATGTACGATAGTTCGGTATCGGTATCGGTATCGGTAGTATCGCCCATTTTTGTATCGGTATCGTATCGGTATCGGTATCGGTTAAAATGCCGATACTTAAGCCGCATACTTTCTTACTTTTTGGCGGTGAAAAATTATTTGAGAAACTTTAGATTCAATAATAATCTAGTTCGATGTACTATGATAGCTAGTTACCAAAGTCTATGTTTTTTTTTATACCTCGATTTACCTTGTTAACTTAGATTTTATATCGTTTCGTCCAACTTTGGTCCTTTAGCGATAAAATTTACCTATTTGGACAGCCATATTATAATTTATACAGATTTAGTCTACTTTTTAGTTGATCAATAGTATTTTTCTTTTTTTTTGTACGCAATTTCGTAAGTGTAATCTCGTGAGTGCGTGAGTGTTTTCAAACTTTCTGGATTATCATATATTAGATTATTTGCTGTAAATAGGGTTTATCGTTTTAAAATTTAGGTTTTTAGCGTGGGCTTGAAAAGTCCTCATTTCTCCTTTGGTTGTTGTTGTTTTATTTGCGGGATTTGTTGTTTTTTTGTTTCTGTGATTTGGTTGTCTGAGAGTTTGATTGAAAATTTGCTGACGAAATATTTTCTTTTGGACTTTACAACATCAATGGCTGCACTCTAAACTCTGCATTCATGAACTACTACCTCTCTACTCTAAACCTTAATTTTATGCTCCCTGTGTTTGCAGACCCAGCATGCTAAGAATTCATCCTTCAACTCGTTTACTATATATCCAACTATTAACTTATTTTATAATTTCGTTTGAAGGGTGGAGAGTATGGCCTCTATGTAAATATAAAACATTCCTATAACACGTCTTGAGAATCTCGAATTTCCTAACTCGATGTTCTGTGGCTTAAAATCTTTCTTCCTTTCTACTACAATAATCTTAGCTTCTGCGACTGTTCTCCTAACAGAACAGATTGTCATGCCTTTTTTGATTACCTTTTACTTCTCACGAGACTGTTTATATCTTCTCATCCAAATACTGAGGTCGCCTATTTAGGGGATTTCGATGTACACAAAACTGAATTGTTGGTTCCTCTCGTACTGATTTAGGTGGGGCGAAGCCAATTCATTCAGTATTCTCAACGATTCTGATGGAGAAACTGATTAAAATAACCTACACACATTCGGATCGTTTCCAACCGATTTGAACACACTTACCTATGTTCACCACTAGTTCCTTCTTCTAAAATACACCACATTCGTCTCCTATCGGTTAAACTGACCACAACCTTATATCACTTAATTTAAATACTTTCTCTCCAACTCTCCATCCGCCCTATGCGGTTTTTATGGGCACTTTGATCGGGCGATTTCGGGGGCATTTGCGTTGCTTCTACGCTAACTTATAATTGAAGTGAATGCTCTTTGACTCTTAAGACGCCTCAGATTCTGCCGATAAAGTGGGAAATGTAATTGGATGGAATGAACAGGTTCAATCCTTCTTTTACTTAATCTTCTTCTCCTTAAATCCATGGTTCAGTGGTATATGTTTCCATGATATTTCAGGCTAGAGACAATGATAATATAGCTTGTGGAAAAATTCCTCGTTCTCCTTTCACTCTTGCCAATTTCATTCAGCCTAAAAATCGTTGCAGGGATACTCTTCGACGAGCAAAGCGGACTTTCATTAAACGAAAATGCGCTGACCTCCTTGGTTCTTCTATGACAAATCTCTCTGGCCTCTTGCCAAAAAAATCTCTAACAACTTCTGTAAATCATCCCTTCCTCCTTCTTATTCGCTCTGATGATTCTGTTGTTAATACTCCAACTGAAAAGGCCAATCATCTCTTTGCCCTCCTATTTTCCTCTAATTCAACCCTGGACGATTCTGGTATTCCTCTTCCTCCTCCTTCTCCTCTCAGGTGTCCTATGCCTTTACCTGTCATTTCAATTGATCGGGTGCATGAGCTCCTGAAATCTATGAACGTTAGAAGGCCGGGTGGCCCGGGATGGCATTTCCTATCCGAGTTTTTGATGAAGTGTGCTTCTTTTCTGACCCCTCCCCTCGGTTCAGACTATATTCTCTATTCCTCAATACTAGCACTTTCCCTCAGTTGTTGGAAGCGAGCATTATGTCCAACCTATTCCGAAAAAATGATTCTGCCTCTGATCCTTTAAACTATCGCCCTATAGCTCTCACTTTTGTATTCTTTCTAAATCTTTGAAACCCTTCTCAACTCTCACTTTCTTAGATCATCTGGAATCTCTTTCCCTTCTATCTGATTACCAGTACGGCTTTCGGTGCTCGAGATCTACTGGCGATATACTTTCCTATTTACACAGATTATGGTTTTCCGCCCTTAGGACTACGGGAAGATTGCGGGGTGGCTCTTGACATATCCAAAGCATTTTGACCGGGTCATATGGCACGCGTCACTGCTCTCAAGCTCCCCTCCTTTGAGTTCCCTTCTTCTCTTTGCTTACTATTGTCTAGCTTCTCTTTCAGATCGCTCAATGTCGGCTGTTGTTGGATGGGGCGACTTCTTTTTTCTGTCCAAAGTGGTGTTCCTCAGGTCTGTTTTATCTCCTACTTTATTCCTGCTTTCATCAATGAAAATCTTCTCACCTGCACATTTCAAAAAACTCTATCCACTCATATGTCAATGACTTGACCCTTCATTCCTCAACCCATATCAATTCTGCTCCTCTTTTATTCTAGAATTGCTTTCGTCTTTAATCTTACCGATTTCTATTCTCGCTTGATCTGGATTAAGAATTTTTATGGCTTACGTAAAAAAGTGAAAATTCATTTTCTTTTAAAAAAACCAACTTCTACAAATCTTCTCTCTTAAGACACTTAACTTCTCTATCTCTTTCGACGGTTCTCTCGTCTCTCTGTTGACAATATAAATATCTTTGGCCTTAAAACATAAACCAAAAAAATGTTTGAAAAACTCAATCACAGTCGGTTGCTTGAGGGCGGCCTCAAAAAACTGGGATTCTGTTTAGAGTGCGAGATTTTTTTTCCTCTTCTCAGTTACTCCACCTATACAAGGGTCTCTCATCCGCCCTTGTATGGAGTACTGCTCTCTTATCTGTGGGGGGCGGGGGCTCTGGTTTCATCCGGCTTTTGGATAGGCGTCGAGTCAACAAGGCCAAAGAGACTTTATAAACTGTCTGTAAACTTTACTAGTTCACTTGACCTTAATATTTGCGACCCGCGAGTTTCGTGCTCTTATACTTTTCTATCACGTAACATAGATAGAGAAGCAGTAGCTCCACAGATTCGAGGGAAACTACACACTCGAGAAACGTAACCAACACACCGTTTACAACGACCGACCTAACGTAGCACAAAGGGGATCATAGTAGATCGCACATGAGAAGTTTTGTGATAATGAACTGGATAGATGAAACTAGACCTGGTTCGCTGCGGTGCTTCTCTCTCTGTCCTGCTACCTTTTCTGCGTCGCGAATTCCTCTTCATTCATCGTGTGTTCCTCTCATTTAATTTCCCTCACTATTAAAAACCTGCGTCTGTGCTCATCCGGCGTAATTTGCGTTTGATGGATTTTTTGAGGCGTTCAACACCACTCCTTGAATATTGTTCTGCCCGTGAGTGGGGTGGGGGGGACAACTGTAAAAAAAAATAAAAATCAAATAAAAGGGTTCTAATAAGGAATTTCCTTAAGCTAGCTGAAACCCCAACAAGAATGGGACCTCCGTGACGGTGAACCACTTATGGAATCGCATTAAAATCAGCATAACACCGTAGGAGCTGCTCGCTTGACAAAAAAAAAAAAAAAAAAAAAAACAAAAACAAAAAAAAAAAAAAAAAAAAAAAAAAAAAAATGAGACAGGAGAAGTGGGAAGCCGCCTTATCCCAACCCCCTGAACAGCAACTTGATCATAGCTGACGATGGATGGCTTTGTCACGCAAAATAACCTACTTGAAGATTGAGGATTTGGATATGTTAGACTGATAAGTTCATTGCCGAAATTGCAGATGGCTGAAATTGCACCTTCAAAGGAATCACACCGAGGAACCTCATCGAAAAAAACTGAAGAGACCAGTCATCAAGGAGTAAAAGATAATTTCAAAATTGCAAGTCTGTGCAAGTAGAGATGAGGCTCTAACGAAACAAAGAATGCGCCTACAGAACGAAGTAATCCTTTCATGCGGCTGGCCGATTGAATAATGGGCCAAGGTTTTCCCATTATTATCAGTGCTTGCAGGCAACATAATTACTCAGCACCTCCTTTCATCAGTCGAGGAGAGAGTGGTATTTATAGTGTGGAGGTAAGACGGTAGGGAATGTAAACACCCCAAAAACGGAACAGTCTCTGCGCCGACATATACTAGTGTGGAAAGCTTTACATGTTTTTTGCATCACAATTTGTTGAATTTTTTAATTTGAGTGGATTAATGCATAACTATCTTAAGACGGAGTATTTTATCAATATGTCATGTAACTATGAGAATAGCGATTTTTTTATTTTAAAACTTTTTCGGCTGATTAATTGAGTGTCTCTCTTTTCATTATATTTACTTCCTTTATATTGTAGCTTAGTTAAAGGAATACCTTCTTGTTAATTGTAATCATGTTAAAACATAAAAGCTATTAGCTAAACTTTGTTAATACTTACTTCAAAATGGAAATGGAATATTTTTTAAATAAACACAAACATAAAAAAGTTATTAATATTATATTTGCAATTATTATTCCTTAAAGGTACTATTTTAATCTATAAAAATAAATAACTTGGCGCCACAACCAAATAGTGAAATATAAATGACTAAGGTTGTGCTTGTACAGGGAATGCAATCTTGATTGACCTAGCACGTGCACAAATGTCTGATCTTTGATACTGTGTATTTCATTATAATTAATTAAAGTATCGGTATCGGTATCGGCTATCGGTATCGACACCTAAAAAAAGATCAGATGACGATCAAGGTTATTCGGTATATCGGCCTTCTTTTTCTGGTATCATGTACATCCCTAACTTATATATATATATATATATATATATTAATACCATTCAGAATCCTACTACAAACACCATTTATCACTAACACCTGCCACAGAGCTTCCCTATCATTCCTGTCATATAATTTATTTTTTTTCTTTCTCCTTTTCTCGATCATTTGTTTCAATGTAAAAATTTGTCCTACAGATCCTCTACCACTTCTAAATGCACTTTGCCTTATCGTCCACAATACATCAGTCTCCCATCACCTCTCGACGCCCTACTTCAACCAAAATATACCAAGCATTTATAATCTTTCCTTACAACACTCAATAAAAACTAAGTTTCCCCATATAGCATTTCCACAGTTCCCTTGTCTCCCATACCTTTACTTTACATAAGGTTACTATGGCTTCTCACCTCCAATCGTCCACAAACGATTTGTCACACTACTACTATATCCATTCAATCACAATTTCGCTCCCGTTCTTAATCATTCACCAGTAATTCGATCTATAATATCGGATTTACCATCCTTCAACTTTCTCACTCTACCTCCTCTTCCCCTTACTTAATTGACAATCGATCGATCCCCTGCAGACATATACCCTTATTTCGTACTTACACCCATTAAAACCCACACACATTTACTATCATCTCTTCGTCTTTGCCATTGTTATGCAGATTTAGAGAGTGTTTCCTCCACACTGACCCCACATCTATTTCATCCGTTACCAAAGTACCATCTCTATCATCATTATTTCTTATGAAGGCTTACTCCTTTAGCAAGCCTCTTTCTAACCCTTTGTACTTACTTACCAGCAGAAGAGCTTTCTATTCTCTTGCAAGTCCCCATTTATCTTCCTTCCATACTGTTCATTTACCTCTTTTATTACCTCTTTATTATTTATTATGGAACTTTTAGTCTTCCTTTTTTACTCCTTATATATTTCCAAACACCTTTCTTTTGAGATATCATCATTGGTTTTTAGCACATTAAACCAACGTCCTTTACTTTGGTAATTGCTGGCAACACATTACCTTCATTTATTCCACCCACTCACCATTTGACATTCTTGACATTCCTACCCTTTTAGCCGCACATACTAATCATTAACGTTCCCAGATTTGTTCCGAGTTTTCATCTGTGTTCACCATTGAGAAGAGACAGAGCAGAGCAGAAGAGAGCAGAGAGAGAGAGAGAGAGAGGATAGAGAGACGAGAGAGAGAGAGAGGAGAGAGAGATGGAGGAGGGAGAGAGGAAGAAGAAGAAGAGAGAGAGAGAGAGAGAGAGAGAGAGAGAGAGAGAGAGAGAGAGAGAGAAGAGAGAGAGAGAGAGAAGAGAGAGAGAGAAGGAGAGAGAGAGGGAGAGAGAGAGAGAGAGAGCGAGAGATGAGGGAGAAGAGAGGGAGGAGAGGAGAGAGAGAGAGCAGAGAGGGGAGAGAGAGAGAGAGAGAGAGAGAGAGAGAGAGGAGAGAGAGAGAGAGAGAGAGAGAGAGAAGAGAGAGAGGAGAGAGACAGAGCGACGAGCAGAGACGAGAGAGATGAGAGAGAGACGAGGAGAGCG
>JABUQX010086179.1:0-12500 GCA_015478945.1 Trachelipus rathkii | reverse complement strand
TATATATAATATATATATATATATATATATATATATATAATATATATATATAAAAATATATATATATATATTATATATATATATATATATATATATATATATATATATTATTTCATTCAATATAGCTGCGTTTCCAGAAGCCCGACTGCAGCCCGGGCGGGCACACAGGCGCACATGCATCGTTTCCAGAGTCCGTTTGCGCACTTCTACGTCACGTAAACGTCACAGTCAGGCGCCCGTTGTTAAATCCTCGATTTCGGGAATTAGTAAACGGGCGGGCTGCGGAAGGATACTTTGTTTACAAACAAATTTCTTTTACAAAAACATGTGTCGGAAATGGCTTGCCAAAAGTTTTTTAATATTTTAGTTAACTTTTATATTAAGGATACTAAATATATCGTATCATTTCATAAAATAGATACATATAAGTATAAGAGTATTGTTTACAATTGTCAGCTGATCCGACGGGCGTGCTCGGCCGTTTCCAGGTACTCAAATTTCCTGTTCTCTGATTGGTTAATGTAATTTTTTCAATTCGAAGCGTTTCCGAGTCGATTTTGCACACGGGCTGCACTCGGGCTTCTGGAAACGCAGCTTATATCATTTAAGTGAAACGTGTTCCAATATGTTTATTCCTGCAATCGTACATTCAAAATTTATGCCGTTCGGACTTCAGACTCGCAGTCTCTTATTGCAAGTTGATTGAAGAAGTTAGGCTTGTCAATTTGTTTGTAATTTTTATTTAATATTTTTTGAAGTTTTATTTTTCAAATTAACTTTAACAATGAGTAAATGTAACACTGAAAGTGATTCATTAGTTCCAAAAGATTCCGAAGAACATTTCAAAAAAATTAATGCAACAAACTGGTGTAAGTCCGAATTAATAACTTCTGGGAAATTTTTTGAACTTGCTCACTGTGACAGCAATTTTAAACTTTCGTTTCTATGCAAATTTCAAAATCTTTACCTTTGTTTAACTTTAATTTTTATACAATTTAAAAGTTACAGATGAAGAAGCACCGAATCGACATAAAAACTATATCAACAGTAATAGAATGTATTATGTGTATAACTATTTCTCGAAAAACTATTTATCATTTTTTGTTTATGTCTTCAAATGTACCGATGTATCGATGTATCGGCGATACAATACCGAGTACCGGTATCGCCCAAACGTTTTTTCAAAGTACCGAGTATCGGTATCGCCCAAGAGAATTTACAAGTATCGATGTACCGGTATCGCCCAAGCAATTTTCATGTACCGTGCCCATCACTGTATATATATATATATATATATATATATATATATATATATATATATATATATATATCGTAATATTTATATAATATATATATATATAATATATTATATATATATATATATATATATATATATATATATATATATATATATAATATATATATTATATGGTAAAACTTAATTTTCTTTCTGACCTTCGATTTCGATATATCGAAATATATATCGATACCGATATCTATCGATATATATATATATATATATATATATATATATATATATATATATATATATATATATATATATATATATATATATATATATATATATATATATATATATATATATATATATATATATATAAAAATATATATCTCAAAAACTACAATAGCCACAGGGAAAAGGAATACATTGCTGGAATGCTGGTACAATTTTAGGGCGGAAAATGTAAAAAAAAAAAAAAAAAAAAAAAAAAAAAAAAAAAAAAAAAAAAAAAAAAAAATTTTTAATAAATTATATATATAATTAAAAAACATATTTAAAAAATTTTATAATTTACCTCGTTAAAATAAATAGACTTTCTACTAAATTTTTTTTTTTTTTTAACTAAAGAATACCCCAAGGGTATACCGCACCGATGGCAGGAGTCGGGGTCTCTCGGCCTTCCGGGGAACTACGGGGTTGGACTATTTCCCCCCCTCCGGGGAGGGTCTCCGGAACCCCCGCTCTTTGGTATTTGGGTGTCGCGGGGGTTCCTCCGCCCCTCCCCTACGGGGTATGGAAAACGTCCCCCCCTGTGTTCCCCGTCGGCTCGAGCCCCCTACATTGCCGTGCAACACCTTTACAAATAATATATATATATACTATGTCCCCCGCTGGCTCGAGCTCCCCCCAAAAAAAATCCAATTTGTTTATTTTTTTTTTATTTTTTTTTTTTTTAAATTTTTCTTACATACAAAATTTCCTAACCAACATATATGTATATATATATACGTGTCTGCAAAAATTAAACCAATCTATAACTGTTGGTTCACTGGCATCTAAATAGGTTACTACCCTTGAAACTGTTTCGTTATGTACAAAGAAATACATAATTAAAAGGGCATCAGTGTAGGAAATTCTAATATTTGAAAAAAAAAATAATATTTGGGAGAAACAGTATACTTCGAACCACAATGTTTACTAGTACATTAAAAATAAAACTTTTCTCCTATTTTGGTAATTTCACATTCTTTATGACACTTTCTACAAACCTTTTATCTAGTTTCAAACTAAAATGTTGCAGCAATGCTAACAGTATAATCATTCTCACAAATTTGGAATAAATCCTTCAAATTCAAATTCATATTCACAAAAATAAGAACCCAACATAACGCTTGAAAATTTAAAAAAAAAATGGCGCTTGTTTATTATATAAACATTTTCATTTGAAAGGTTCCAATAATATTAACTCAATGAATATAAAGCATCTTTATATTATATATAACTTTATATATAATTATATATGGTATATATATATATACTATATATATATATATATATAATTATAATAATATAAATATATATATCTATATATATTATATGATATATATATATAATATAGTATATATGTGTGTGTGTGTGGTGTGTTTCTATGAATAAATTTAGATTCTCGGTATCTTGGGTATAATCGATACACATATATCGAAAATCGATTTTAAAACTTAAATATCGATAGGTCAGAAAGAAACTTAAGTATACCCATATATATATATATATATATATATATATATACAATGAACGAAATATTTTAAATATATATATAGTTAGTATAATATTATATATATATACTATATATATATACTATATATAGTTAATATTATATATATATATATATATTATATATATAATATATATATATATATATATATATATATATATATATATATATTTATATATATATAAGATATATATATTAGTATTATATTATATATATATATATATATATAATATATATTATATATACATATATATATAATATATATATATATATATATTAGTATATATAATATATATATATATATATATAATATATAATTATTATATATAGATATATATATATAAATATATATATAGATTATATATATTATTTATATATATAAGATATATATATATATATAATAGTATATATTAATTCATATTTCTTTTTTGTTACTATATTACGTAAAATAGTGTCCTGCAAGTTTCAGTAATTTTTTAAAAATTAGTTATGCCACACTTTGTCTATAAACATCGAAAAGTGATAATCGGTAATAAATATCGATTAAAAGAAAATATTAGCGATATCGTTTTGATCGATATTCTGTAACACATTTTGACTGGGATTCTTCATCAATACACGAACGAAAAGAAAGCCAAAAAAAGTTGATTTTAATAGCGTTTTTTTTTTTTTTTTTTTTTTTTTTTTGTAAATATAAACAAAAAAAATAATATATTATATATATATATATATATATATATATATATATATATATATATAATATAATTATATATGTAAATATATATATATTATATATATATATATGTTTTAATTTATATATTGTAAAAAGACTTCAAAGAATATTTTAAGACCATTTGTGTAAATTAAATGTTTATAGTTTTAATACACTACTTACATATTGTGAATTGCAAGAATGAAAAGAGGATTGGGAATTATTTCAGATATAATGGAGGAATTGGAGTTGAAAATAAAAATTAATTTGGTAAAGTCAGAAGAAAATAAAGCGGATAAGTTGACAAGGGTATTTAAGAAGTGGTTGGAGTTCTTAAATGGGATTGAGGAAGATTGCTGTGGCATGGCATTAGAGGAAATTGATAGAATCCATGGGAGAAATCATTGCGGTTTGGAAAAAACTATGTTTGCAGCGAGGAGGGTAGACAAAGAGGTAAAAATGAAGGATGTTGAAGAGTGCGTAAAGAAATGCAAAAAATGTCAGTCAATAGATCCAAATTCAGTGAAATATGATAAAGGAAGTTTAGGCGTTGTGGGTATATGGAAGAGATTGGCGATCGATATAACATATTTGGGGAAAAAGAAATTTTTATCGATAATAGATTGTGGGGAGAGTAGGTTTGCAATCTGGAAGGAATTAAGGGGCGAAGGTGGAAAAGAAATTAGTGGGAAGTTGGAGGAGGTATTCTTTGAACACGGTTTTCCTAATGAAATTATACTGGATAATGCGGCGAGCTTTAGAGGAGTTGAACTGAGGGAGACTTGCAAGAAATGGAACGTGGATTTAATATTCAGGGCGGCATTCAGGAGTAATTGCAATGGAATCATTGAGAGGAATCATAGGTCAATCAAAAGGATTTGGGGGAGGTCGAACATAAGTGTGATCGAGGCGGTGTTTTGGTACAACTCACTGCCAAGGGTAGGAATGAAGGGGTCGAGTTGCCCTTGTTCAATGAAAAATAATTATGAATGGAGGGATCTGGATAATAAGGATAAGCGTATAATAGAATATGTGAGGTCGACAAGAATTCGGAGTGGAGAAGAGGGTAGGTGAAGCCAAATGGGGCGAGGTGTTTTCTTAGTTGGGATAGAGGTAGGATTTTCAAAAATTGTGTCAAGCAGAAAATTGAAGTTGATGTTGATTTGCGAGACCATATTTTGGAATTGGACGGAAGATACATTAAATGTTCATCATTTGGATGAGCAATCATTGGGGCATGTAGGAGAAGTAGATGTATTTATCGTTATGTACCTCCGCAAATAATTTTATGTTATATGTTTGTTTCCTTTATGTTTTGTCTACAATAAACTATGAAACGAGAAGGTTGTTTTATTATATTCCTACATATATATAGTATATATATATATTATATATATATAATGTATATATATATATAATACTAGTATTAAATACATATATATTATATGTATACATATAGATTAAATTTTAAACTATACCTTTGTATATCTCATCATTAGATATGCATACTAAATATATATATATATATTATATATTTATATATATATATATATATAGTATATATATATTTTTTAAGATAGTTATATAAAGATTGATATGATAAAGTTTTCCATTATATATATATTTTTACAAATATATATATATTATATATATATATATATATATATAATATATATATATATGGGACTACCCCAAAATCGTCGACAGGAAAAAGTTGGTTCGATAGGAAAAATGGTCGACAGGACATTAAAAAAAATTTCCACTTGTCCAAATCGTCGACAAATAATTTCTCATAGGAAAAATGGTCGACAAAATTTTCTGCTACTCGTCCAAACCGTCGACACACTAAATCATCAATGCCAAATGATCGACACCTATCAATCGATTATTTTAATGATTATGTATATATAGGCTCTTTTAAACTATATAATATTATATAATATAATATATATTATATATATATATATATATAATATATATATAAATATATATATATAATATATATATATATATTATATATATATATATATATATCAGAGTGGCACTTTCGCTCTTAGTCCGCTTAGTCCGCTCGAGCGGACTACCAAAAATGGCACAGCGTGAGGTGCGGAGACGTACAGGACAATTAGCGGACTTGCACGTGCGGATCAAAAAAAAAAGTTTCCGCTTCTTTTGTTCCGCACCTTTTTTGAAAAATGAAGTATAGTTTACTTATTTAGAATTCTTATTGGTTATTATAATAGAGAAATATAATTTTTATTTTAAGTTATAACTAATTATACTTTTAGTCTAAGACATTGTTTTTTTTTTTATATATTAAACTTCCACAACCAATCTTCAATACCCTCCTTAATTCCGTGTACACCATATATAATAAATGCATGTATAAAATTGCATCTTATATAGACTGGGTAAGCTTATCACCCTATCATCAATATAACTTTCACCATTATTGTTATATTATTACTATAATTACCATTAATAATAATTAAATCATACTAAAACGGGTTATATATATATATATATATATTATATATATATATATATATATATTAGATTTATTAAAAGAAATTGTTAACTTACTAAAACTGCTTTATAGGGATATATAAATATATATAGTACTATATAGGTCAATAGTTAAATATATCAGTATTACTATATCAGCTACTAACCTACCACCTATTTAGCATCTGATATTATATATAATTATAGAACTATTATATATGAGTGAAATCCATTAATAGGCTATATAGTTAGCTATATATATAAGTTTATATAATATATAGTTGATGGTATATTATTATATATATAGGCCTGCAAATATCTATTTTCTAACCTATATATTGAGCTAAATATAATATATATATATATTACATCAAAGTATATATATATATTATATAGTTATATTATATATATATATATAATATCTTACTAATATATATTATAACTATTATGAACTTATGATAATAAAGAATATCACTATCTATACGTATACATAGGTCATTATACTATAGGCTCATCTATTAGTAATTATACTCTCTAGATATATAATATATAATAATTATTTGAAACCTTATATATATATATAAAAGAAGCCTTATAAAATAGTAGGTATATCCAGTAATATCAATTTTCCTAATTATATATATAGAGCATACCATGAAGCCATCAGACTTAGCATTCGACTCTTGCAGGCGTCGAGGCCTCCTCATGGATTCTACTAGTCTTGAACGAAAATAGACAATATTCCTCATGGGATGGGTAGACCTAGGGTGAGTTCACAAAATGGATTTCAGCAAAGGGAGGCCACGAATGATTTATGTGAGGATATACGTTAGAACTTAAGAATGGACTGCTGAGACAAAGGAGCTATTACACCAGCCATTCCTCTCACAAGGACCATCTTTCCTTTCAAGCATAGGGCAGAAATTGCTTGAAACCTTGTTTCAATAATTAACTTCATAAATACACTTACCTTCTCACTGGAGTTTGCTGAGTCTAGAACGGAATATTAGTATGGCGTGGGTGTTTTTGATTATTTGAGGGCAAAGAGGTCAGCCTTAACTGCTTTTAATTTCGAGCAGCTAATCTTTTTGAAATTGAAAGGTAATATGGATCTTTTGTCCTTTGAAGAAGACATTGAGGAGGAAGAGGAAAATCTTGAGATTTTGTAAATATTCATTTAATTTTTCATTTAATATTATAAATAAATTTTTTTGTAAGGGATAGTTTAACTATTTAGTATTAAAAACCTTTTGTGAAGTCTCACATTATTAGCGGAAGACGTGCGAGACGGTGGCGGAACGTGCGAAGTACCTGCGGATAGCGGAGTGATTTGAATGGTCTGAATAGGTGCGGGGAAGGACCGCCAGCTAGCGGTGAACCTAGCGTTTTCCTCGCAGGAAGCGGAGGTAGTGCTAGCGGAACTACCCTCCTCAAATAGGGAGCGGGAGTTGCCCACCTCTGATTAATAATGTTATAGTGAATTAGTAATAGACTATTACATATTTCCAGTATATTATTACTATATATATATATAGCATTCTACATACATGGTATATATATTTATACTATAGGTATATAATATATTATATACGTTTTAATCATTTAAAATATTATTTACCATAATATTATAATTTGAGGGTACATTTCTATTATATATATAAAATTATGGCACAAGTAGGGCTCGAGCCGAACGGGAAACTCAATAAGGTGCGCGGGACGTTGGTTAATACTATCGCGCTAGAGGGAGGGGGCGCGAAGAACACCGGCTCCAAGAGACACCCAAAAATACCCAAAGAGCGTGGGGTCCCCCGAGATCCTTCCGGCGGTTGGGGGAAATAAGTACCTACCCTGTCGATCTCCCCGGTAAGCTGAGACAAACCCCGACTCTGGCCATCTCTTGCGGTCAACCCTTGGTTCTCTTAGTTTTTAAACATCACCCAACAATTAAACGCCAACTTGATTAATGGATTACTCAGTTTTAATTAAATAAAGTTTCTAAAGTCGGTTAGGCCAACTATCCACATTATTATTCACCTTTTTTTTATCAGAGACGATTTTGTTTTCTAATTTTTATAAAACGTCTTTCCTAAGTATACATTTGTTATGGAGTATGTAAAATGTATTTCTTTTTTTAGAAGGTGTCAGCGTTTTCATTAACTAGTTTTTTAAGATTACATATGACGGCTAATCGAAACGCTGATATATATATATTTATATATTATATATTATGTATTATATATATTATATATATTATATATATATATATGATTATAGGGTATTAGCATACTATATATATATATATATATATTATATATATAATGAAATTAAATAATATTATATAATATAATATAATATATGATTGAATTACTATTATATATATATATATTAGTAGTATATAGAGTATATATTTAGGGTGACTATAATAATAATATATAAGGAATAATACTCCATATATATCATAAGGCTGATATAATATATTATAATATATATATATTAAGAATAATTATAATAAATATTAAATTTTAAAAAATTAAATAAAAAATATTGGCAAAATTTAATCGATTTATTATGAACGATTATACTAAAATATCCTATTGTCCCAAATTCGGGATGACTCATAGGCAAAAGACGGAAGAGAAAATGAGCGCCTCGACAATTGGTTTTTTTAAACTTTGTACCAGGAATGTTCCAAATCGTCGACACATTGAAACTGATGGGAAAAAAGGTCGACAGGAATTTTGGCATAATGTCTCGACCGTCTCTCTCCTGTGGCTCAAAATTATTTCGCGGTATAGGTCCATATATATATATATAATATATATATAATATAATAATATATATAATATAATATATATATATATATATATATATATTATATATATATATATATATATATATTATATAAGATATGATATAATATAAATATATATATATATATATATTATTATATATATATTATATATATGCCGCAATCATAGCACACCTAACGTAAAAGCGACGTCGCTTTTACGTCCCTTTGCGATGTGCGACATCGTATTAGTAACGTAATAATACGTCCCTGGGATGTGAAAATGTCAGCTCTCAGCAACGTAACAGTGCGACTTCACTGCGTGCTCTATGGTAACGTAGTATGACCCGTACTCTTACGACCATCCTCTGCAACGTTACACATGATTAGGTTATTAAACTTTTGCCATTTCGACGTTGTTTTTACGACATCTTTTTGATGTAACTTTTTTGATACAAATAAGTTACTAATATACCTACTCTAAAATGATATATAGAAAATATTTTATATTATCACTATTTTATTATACTATATATAAATATATATTTATATAGATATATATATCATAAGCGCTATATATATATTATATATATATATATATATAATAAAGGTATATTTACCTATATATATATTATTTCACTATATATATCTTTTAAGGATAGAACAGTACTATGCTAAACCGGCAAGAGCTACTAATGGCCTGTATTATACCATGTTGGCGTAAACACGAGGGAATGCTATACAAAGGGGAGGGGGAGGAGAGGGAAGTAGTAATATAGGCCTACTTCCTCGAAGGGCAAAAGAGAGTTAGAGGAAAGGGAAATGAGAGCGTCGACTCGAGATGAGGGGGAACTTTGAAATTAAACTATTTCGGGCAGTAAGCCGAATGATTCTGGGTATCGGAACTAGGCCTGCCAATTGCCAGTGTCACATGGATTTCCTGAATATAGTGAATTTGTATTAGAAAACCGAAATTTGGAGTATCGCGAATGTTCGGTTGAGTGCATCAGGCTTTTTATCTTATTTCGGCAAATATTCCTAATTTTACTATTTATATAAATTTAAGTAATATAGATTACACCTCTTCTTTAGAAATATATATATTTAGTAGTATATCTCCTATCATTTTAAAATAATAATAAAATTAAATAGTATTGAAAAGTAATGGTAATATGATAAAACTTTATAAAGCGTTAGTATCGTTTTATTATAATATGATTTTATATTTAAATATAAATAAATTATAATTATATATTAAATTATCTTGTATTTACCAGATGTTTTGATCTTCTTAAAAATATTAAGGATAATCTTGAATTAATTCCACAGAAATGGCTTTTAGCTGATGAGGCATTACTTTAAGATTTAAGTATAGTGATAATAGTTAAAGCTGTCAGTGTCTTTGTGTGCTACTTGGGAATACTTATATCAAGTGGAAACCCAAAGGAAAGGTTCAAAAAATTTATAGCCAGGCAAAACCTTCTTACTGGATCATCTTGAAAAGAACATAAAATAAACCACATATTTGAAGATAAAAAAAATATCTGAATCTTCAAGAGATTCAAGAGTAAACCTAAGTGGCAAAGGGGAGACTCCATTACATTCCAACTACAAAAAAAACAATGCAATAGAGATCTTGCAGCCACAGAAATGAATGATGATCACAATAGGTTATATCCATAATACATCAAACTTTCTAAACTCTATTAAAAAAGATATTACTTCAGACCTGCAACTGATTATGAAAATAACTGATAAAACAAAGATTTGGGAAAATTAATGATAGAAAAAGCACAAAACAACAAATTCATTTCAAAATTGTAGGAATATGAAATCTGTAATACTATCAATTATTCTTTTGATGAGACATTGGATTAAGAGATTCAATTAAATCAAGTATGTCCACCAAAAATATAATATCATATACAAGAAGGATACTATATTCGATAGAGATTTATCCAAACAAAATATATAAAAAAGAATGGATAAAAGTTAACAAAATTAACACTTCAGCTGAGCAAGAAATTCATAGCCATATCACAAATTACATCAGATATTTGGACTTGCTCAATTTAAACAATGGAAGCTTATAAGTATGCAAGCGAATTGGAACTTAGTATATTATAATATTCAAAGGAAAATGATGAACATTACAAATCACTAAAAGGTAAATTTTAGTGATTTCTATTACACAGACAGAAAATATAATGTCTAAAGCGTGAGGAGAAATACTTAAGAGCTGGGATTTAAAAAAAAGAAAAACAAATAAATATCATGTTGTTCCTAAAAATAGTATATAAGCAACGCTCAAACATATTACACAAAGAGTTGAGAGCGACAGTTTAATAATGAGACATGTTTTAAATCATTACCTTACAGCTAGTAAGTAATACATGATGCAATATATTACCTTCTCAAAAAAATCATTAAAGATCTTAATTACTTTAGTAGGGGAAAATTGTAGGTCTATCTTTTAGTTATAATCACCAAATTGCTACAAACTAAGATAAACTGAAATTCAAAAATCTCAAAATTGGCCTTAGATACACAAAAGGCTTTATTCAAGATGTGGAAGACATAGGATGGAATTGATAACATGGATTATATTGCATGCAGAGAATCAATTAGAGTGCAAATAAAATTGACAAAATATTATCAAATTCAGAAAAACAAATCATTAAGAATAATCCATTAATGACATATACACTGAATGCTAATGGAGTAATATCATTAGATTGCTAACAACCATTGAAGAATTAACTAAAGAGCGAGTGTATGATGATGTTATTTATCTTTTGTAATGCATTGCAAAAATATTTAGCAAAACTTGGAAGGATAGCGGCTTGTAAAAACTTTATGAAAGATGAATACTTTTTAAATTCTGTTAGCTGAACCGTTTGATACCATTAAGAAGAAGAAACTTATGTACTTGCAACAGTCTAAATCCACAATACAAATTAGCTCCCTTTAATATTATTGATCAGAATAAAAATAGACTTCTTTAAAAAGTTAAAACTTCTTATAAAAGTTAAAGAAAATATTATATTAAGTTCAGATTCTGATGAACAAAAGGATGATCAAAATGAACAGTCTCATACAGATTCACATGAAAACTCTGAAAATGAAACGGCAGATATTAAGAAGGAAACACATTCAATTTTCGGAAGTGCTTTGATGACATGCTCCAAGAAAAATCGTCAGAAGAAAATGACGAATATTCAGATATAATCAAACCAAATGGAATTGATCAAAGGAAAAAAAAGTTAAAATGCAAAACGTAGAAAGCAGCACTGTGAGAGAAAAACAAACTGAATGAATATAGAAAAATTTACTATTCAAACTAACTGTGGATACAATATTTTATGCTAGCACCCACTTATGGAACGAAAAATCGGATTTGCTGATCACTATTGTGTATGGTGGAAAGGAAATAAGGCTCTTTACTGGACTGCATCTTACCTGAATTAGCTAGGAAATA
>JABUQX010086178.1:32500-40889 GCA_015478945.1 Trachelipus rathkii | reverse complement strand
ATTACTTAAAACTGTATATATATATATGCTAAAGAGACCATAAAAGTAAGTAAGTGTAAATTAGTAAATGTACTATATATCAAACGAAAGTTTAAATAAAAATAAACATTTTTAGGCGCGAAGGAAAAGGTTTTTCAAAGTTATTAAATTTTTTTTGTCTATTCTTTAACGAATTACTTTATTCCACGTCTGTTGAAATATGGGAAAGAACGTTGAGCGGTTACCAGATGTGGCTAATTTTAGCCATTTTGGCTAATTTCATAAGTTGCCTGCTAAAAGAAAAAATAATTTTTAGCCACTCGTTTTTTTGGCTAATTTTGGCTAATTTCTGTTAGGTTTAATATAAATATAAAAATCATTTCAAATTGTAACCATTTACATAAAATGCCCTTTTTGATACACAATGAACGTAACGTAACGTAACGTAACGTAACGTAACGTAACGTAACCTAACCTAACCTCTTACCTAACCTCATTTCACTCCTAGAACATTTATTTATGTATCATAGAGGCTACCTGTGATTTTTATCCGACCTCCCGTTCCGTGTGGCCGTTAAGTAACTTTGTATATATATATATATATATATATATATATATATATATATATATATATATATATATATATATATATATATATATATATATATATATATATATATATATATATATATATTCAGATTTCACCACTACTCAAGGTACAGGCCTGTTCAAGGAGTGGAGTAAATTAATTATTAAAAAAAAACTCTGTCTCTACTGGCAAATTTTAAAGATGAGATCGGACTCATACTTTGAAGTGAAGTAGATTGGATTTAGATGATTGAAGTGATTTCCTCATATTAGTTGTGACAGAAAAAAACGAATGCAACACAACAAACAATCCTAGAGCCACTAATGTTCACACAAAATTCATGTCAAAACATTACAACATTTATACAGCGAGGGCGTCGTAAAGATGGTGAAAAATGAACGGGTGATCAGTTCCCTCGTTGCATCTATAGAAGAAGAGACAAAGCTTCAAATTCTCTTCGTAAAGATTAAAATAGCGTGTGAATTTGGAAAGTAAAGAACAATTTATAAATCTTTTATACTTTGGCAAAACTATACCCATAACACGAACGATACTGGAGCTCTCGCTATATATATGAGTACCCTACTTCGTACAAGGATGAATGAGATCATTGTAAATTTATAATAACTGAGAAGAGGATAAAAAAATCTCGCAGTCAAAACAAAATCCTTAGCTTTCATGTTGCTTAGCAACCATTATGATATGAAATTTTCAAAGCATTTTGTTTTCTTTAGAACAAGTTTGTTATATTGTAAGGAGAGACGGAAGAATTATCGAATGAAATCGATATATATATATATATATATATATATATATATAAGTGTGTTATAGATGTGTATATATATATATATATATATATATATATATATATATATATTTCTTTATACTCTATATATATGCTATATATATATATGTAAGGTGTGTGTATGTGTGTAGGTGTGTGTGCTCGTGTGCGTATGTGCCCCGTTTATTAAAATAATGTTTTCAACTTTTTTTTTTTTTTTTAAATGACATTTTAAAAAAGTGACTCATCTCTTAAATCTCTTAAATTTAGCTTTTAACTGATAGTGGCAAGTTATAATTTCTTCTCCATTTAAAAGTTATTTATTTTTTTTTTCTTTAATATACTTTAATTTTTTTTTTTTACTAAATTGATTAGAATTTTGAAGTCAGAATAAAAATGGCTAATTAGAAACAAAAAGCATGCTAAAACATTTGCTTATAATTTAACTCAATTATTCAATTTTTACCATGTTCGCATTCAAGTTCGTGTTCGTGTTCGTGTTGGTGTTCGTGTTGGTGTTCGTGTTCGTGATGTTCGCCTTCAAGTTCGTGTTCGTGTTCGTGTTCGTGTTCGTGTTCGTGTTCGTGTTCGTGTTCGCCTTCAAGTTCGTGTTCGTGTTCTTGTTCGTGTTCGTGTTCGTGTTCGTGTTCGTGTTCGTGTTCGAGTTATAATTGCTTCACTGAATATATATGTGTATATAAGACACATATATATATATATATATATATATATTTCTTGTATCAATTATTTGTATTTTTACAAGATATATATGTAGAAAAATAATATTGATGACATTAGAAAAGAGAGAGAGAGAGAGAGAGAGAGAGAGAGAGAGAGAGAGAGAGAGAGAGAGAGAGAGAGAGAGAGAGAGAGAGAGAGAGAGAGAGAGAGAGAGAGAGAGAGAGAGAGAGACGGAATAGTGAGATTTTGCACTTTCAATTAATATTGCTTTGATTCCGGGTTTTTTTCTCTCCGTATTGTCAAATCTGCTTTCATTGATATAACAGAATCCATTTCGCCTTTTATCAGAAGCATTCAAAGTTTAGTTTGATATCTTTTTCGTTTTTTTTTATTATTTTTATATATAATATTTTCATTCCAAAAAACAATTTTTTATATCTGAGAGCGAGTGTCAAAAACAGAAAAGAAAGAGGAAGAAGAAGAAGAAGAAGAAGAAGAAGAAGAAGAAGAAGAAGAAGAAGAAGAAGAAGAAGAAGAAGAAGAAAGAAAAAGAAAAAAAAAAAGAAGAAGAAGAAAGAAGAAGAGAAGAAGAAAAAGAAAAAAAAAAGAAAAAATATTAAATAAAAATGAAAATAAAAAATAAAATATAAAAAAAAAGAATCATAAATATTTTTTTAGTACCTTTGATAGACACATCAAAGAATAGGAATTTGACACGCAGTAGATAAATGGTTTAGATAAAGATAGATGCTCGGTAAATAAATCAGGAAAAAATAGAATAAAAAAATGTAATAATAATAAAAAAATAAAATTGACAAAAGATAATATATATATATATATATATATATATATATATATATATATATATATATATATATATATATATATATATATATATATATATATATATATATATATATATAAATACATTCATGGGTGGATGTATCATGAATAGCAACCAATAGCGATATTATCGAATCTAATTTAGGTAGTTTGAGACGTTGGGTTTAGTAAGTTATTACAAAATGAAAAATATGAGAAAAAAATGAGTAAATTGATATAGAGAAGACACATTATAACGAACATATATATATATATATATATATATATATAAATATATATATATATTTTAAATATATATATATATATATATATATATATATATATATATATATATATATGAGAGAGAGAGATTAAATAAACCCTTGAGGTAAAAGATCTTTACAGAGATTAATTTATTTTATATTTATTTAATTACAACAAATTTACACTAAATAAATGTCAAGCTTTCGTGGGTATGATCACCTCACTTCTTCGGGACTGATTAGTAAAGTTCTCCATCCATAATGAATTTGACTATTAAATTTGTTGGCTACTTGGTCGTTCTGGCTACTTCATAGTGATGAAATTTTCTTGGTTAAACCTTTTTTAGCATTCTGTTGAGAGAAGTCGATTCTTTTAGGTAAAGATTTGTGATATCGTCCAGAAGAACTTCACCTCTTTGTAGATTGAAATTTTTTGTGTTTTTTATTATAAATGATTCTATTAGTTTTCTATTTTCAGTGTTTGGAATAGGTATAATGATATTAGCAGAATTAATATTAATTTTATGGTTGTTATTTTGTCGGTGTTGGACTAATGACGAAGATTGTTTATCAAAATTTAAATCGGTTTTGTGTTGATTGATTCTAATTTTAAAGTTGTTGGTTTCTCCTATATAAGTGTTTGTGCAGTTTTCGCAATTAATTTTGTAGATGCCAGCATTAGTATTTAGGTTATTGTCTATGGGTTTAAGTGCATGTTTTAAAACTATATTATTGGATTTGACTGTGTTTATGTAGTTTGGGATGTGATTACGGATAACTGATTTTTGTAAATTTGGGACGGGTAGTATATTAGTAAAATTGTTGTTAATGTTAACTACTGCATGTAAATATTTATTTTTAGCTTTTTTTTTAAAGATTTGTTTATATATTTTTTAATGTTTTAATTTCTGATGATAGATTTTGTGTACTGCATAGTTTATGGGCTCGTAGGAATAGATTACTTAAAACTGCAACTTTTGTAGATATGTCGTGGGATGAAAACCAGTGAATATACGTAGGGTTTGAAGTTGGTTTACGGTAAATTTTAAATGTAGGTAATTGGTCTTTTTTCCATGTTATCTGTAAATCTAAGAAATGTATTTTGTTATTTTCAGAAAATTCTACTGTAAATTTTATATTCTCATGTATATTGTTAATAAAGTTTAGAATTGTGTTTGTATTTATTGTTCCTGGAATCATGGCGAACACGTCGTCTACATACCTTAACCATATTACTTGCGGAAAATTTGGGAAAATGTGATGTAAGTTTCTATTAACTCCATGAATATATTAGACATGATAGGTGATAATGATGAGCCCATTGAAAGTCCGGAGATTTGTTTATAGTATTTATCTTGAAAGAAAAAATAGGCATGTTCTAGAGTAAGGGATATTAATTTTTTGATGGTATTAAAATCTGGTTGAATATCAATATTATGGTCATTTATATGCTGTTCCAATAAATTTAAAGTAAATTCTACAGGTACATTAGTAAATAACGATGTGACGTCAAAGCTTACGACTTGGAAATTGGATAAATTTTGGTTTTTGATCTTTTGAACAAAATCTTCTGAATTTTTTAGATGAGCTGTAGATATGTTTCCAAGTAAGGGTTTTAGTTTAGAAGCTAGCCATTTTGATAAGTTTTGGGTTATTCATTTAATATTGGAAATTATTGGTCGTAGAGGGATGGTTTTCCTTGTGTATTTTTGGGATGGCGTAGAAGCGGGAAAGGGTAGGTAGGTAGGTAAGCTTTAAATTTTTGAATAAAGTCTTTTTATGTGGGGATTAATTTTGACAGGTTTTTATTAAATTGTTGTTGTTAGTTTTTTAAGGGGTTGGCATTGATGGATATGTAGGTCTTTGAATCATTTAGTAAATTACTAGGATTTATTTAACGGCGAATAAGACATTTTGCTATACGCCGTCTGGTTTTTATCATTTCCATAATCTTGATTCTGCTAGTGGCGATCTGGTGGATAGATCAGTTGAATGGATATTTCAGAGGTGATCAGCTACAGATAGATGGATAGATAGATAGATAGATAGATAGATAGATGGATTGATATAGATATATAGATTTCTAGATCTATAGACCCATATCTGTAGATAGATAGATTGATAAATTGATATAGATAGATAGATGGATAGATAGATAGATAGATAGATAGATAGATAGATAGATAGATAGATAGATAGATAGATAGATAGATAGATAGATAGGTAGATAGATAGATAGATAGATAGATAGATATAGATAGATAGATAGATAGATAGATAGATAGATAGATAGATAGATAGATAGATAGATAGATAGATAGATAGATAGATAGATAGATAGATAGATAGATAGTCTTTAGTCTTTATCTTTATTTCGTAAACATAGTACATTATTTAGAAGTAAAAACAAAAACAAAAATTAAGTAAAATTCAAAACATTTACATTAATATACATACTGATGTAAATATATTGACCACACAAATTCATAACTTAAACATATCGTTTGGAGTACAGTTATTTGTTAGTAAAAAAATTTCTGATAGATAAGTTGGTGGAGCTAGTGCTCATTAGTGGATAGGATAGATAGATAGGTAGAAAAGTAAATAGATAGGTAGATAAAAAGAAAAGCAAATTGATAGGTAGATAAACGAGATACTGTGTGAAAAGAACTGGAAGACTAATTGATTAGAATGATGAACGATCTTTGCAAGCGCTTCATTCACAAATAGATTAGTTCAAATCAGATATAAAAAATTATAATATAGAAAACTAAAATAACTTGTATAAAAAAATAAAAAAAATTATTGATATAATTAAATAATTATAAAGTAAGGAGAAAATTGATGATAATCAAAATATTAGCTCAGCGCAATAATAATTAATATATAATAATAATAATAATAATAATAACAAAAATAATAATAATAATAATAATAATAATAATAATAATAATAATAATAATAATAATAATAATAATAATAATAATAATAATAATAAAATTATATATATATATATATATATATATTTTAATGTATATATATATATATATATATATTAATAAATATATATAGCATATATATATATATAATATATATATAATATATATATATATAATAACATATATATGTTTTGTATATATTTATATATCTTCTTTCATAATATATATATATATATATATATATATATATATATATATACTTATCTTTATATATATATATATATATATATAATATATGTATATATATGTATATATATATGCATGCTCTCTAATAATATATATATATATATAAATATATATGTAAATATATATATATATATATATATATATATATACTATATATATATATATATATATATATATATATATCTTCAAAATTTAATTTTAAAAATATGAATTAAAATTATTTTCATGATGGTGATATTATGGAGTAAAAACTATATATATTAATATAGAAATGGTATATCATGTGAATATCTTATATCTATATGTATTTTATATTACTAGAGTGTAGTAACATGTATTAAACTTAGAATACATTCAAATATTACTAGATACCTTTAGGAATTCAAATTATAAGCTATACAGAATTTTAAAAAAATATATTAATAATAAAACTTGGTAGAGTATGTGTATCGTATATATATATATATATATATATATATATATATATATATATATATATATATATATATATATATATATATATATATATATATATATATATATATGTATATATAAAATATATATATATATTTAAATTATATATATATATATATATATTTATATATATATATATATATATATATATATATATATTTATATTTATATATATATATATTTATATATATATAACCAATATATATATATATATATATATAATAATATATAATATATAATAATAATAATATATATATATATATAAAAATAATATATATATATAATATATATATATATATATATATATATATATATATAAATATATATATATAACTAATATAAATATATATATATATATATATATATATATATAAATATATATATATGTATATATATAATAACCTAATATATATGTTTATATAATATCTTATATAATATATATATACGCTATATATATATTTATACTATATATATTTCTTTGCTATTTTCTTTACTCTCTTTGCCCCAAGATTGGGAGTAAGGTGCTGTACAAGCATCGGAAAGAAAAGCAGTAGGAGAACAAGTCGAAAAGCCCAGCCTTACCGCGCCCCTCTGTACCATTAATTAGTGAGCTCGTCACAGACAGAAAATCCACTCCAGGGCTTCATGGGATTGGCACGGGCCCTCACGATGATGGATCAGTGTACGGGTTTCGTAATACAGTACCAGTGAATATATCTCATGTTATACAAAATTTCATTCACTCCTATTATGCACCTTTATTCTCGCCTCTGCCAAACTCACATTTCTCTCCTTCAGACATTCGTTCACCGACTCAATCCACTTTTTCTTCGGTTCCAGCAGGATAGTTTAACACACTCACCACTATACATCCCTTAACAACCGACTATCATCCTTTCCACATGACCAAACCATCTCAACATACTTTCATTTATTCTCTCATTTACCCCTTTCTTCACACCACACAACTCTCTAATAAGTTCATTCCTCATTTTATTAATTCTTTTCACACCTAGCATGCTCCTAAGATTGTCCATCTGAACACATTGAACTTTAGATCTATACTTCTTATTCCAGACCATAGTCTCACTACTATGCAATAACACAGGTAACAACATACCCTCATGTAAGACCCTAGCGCACTCAAGACTTAGTCCCTTTACATTCACCAACGATTTAATTGCACTACACTTTGCTACCATTCATGACTTTCTACACTCATCATCCGTTCCATACTCATCCAACACAGCACCCTAAATATTTAAACTCAGACACTTGCTCCAGCTGCTCATCATCTAACATAACATCACACTGAGGACTGTCCTCACTCACAACCATAACCTTACTCTTATCTACGTTTACTTTCAAACCCCTCCTTTCACATACCCTGCCAAATCTCTCTACCAATCCTCTCAAACTCTCTTCAGATTCGCCACACAGTACCAAATCATCCGCATATAATAGGTAGGGCACCCTCCACTCATCTCCATTCTCCATCATTCTAACACCATTTCCTGCCATCTCCACCTCGAATTCTTTCATAACCCCGAGTGGTACTTCAAGGAATAACACAACCACAATATTTATTCTTACACACGCTTCACTATCGTCA
>JABUQX010086178.1:25000-30000 GCA_015478945.1 Trachelipus rathkii | reverse complement strand
ATATATAACTTATATATTCATAGCTAGAAATACATACTTTCTAAAGATATATATATATATATATATATATATATATATATATATAGTAATGCCTTAATTAAAATATTACTTGTGAAATCCTTATATAAATAGAAGAAAATCAATACTCTTTTAATAAGAGGTTGTAAGTTTAATATCAAATTTATCAAGAAATTTATTGAGGAATATTAGCAAAATATGTAGAGTGAATAACTGAAAGAGGGCCACAACAATAACATTAAAACCTTATGACGGTGAGTTCGCTTGATTCTCAAGATCCATATTATCTTGAGATTACTACTTGGTTTAACTAGCGCCTTAAGCTTTTTCTTAACCGTCTATATATATATATATATATATATATATATATATATATATATATATATATATATATATATATATATATATATATATATATATATATATATATATATATATATATATATATATACACGACACAACGTGGAGAACTGGGATTCTCCTTAAACTCCAATCGCTCGGTTTCCGCGGATATCTCCCTCTTTTCATCAAATGAATTCTGTCAAACAGATCTACCCAGGTTCGTTGCTCTTCTATTCTGTCACAATACTTTAATCTTTATGAAGGCGTTCCGCAGGGTAGTGTTCTGAAATTCGCTGCTGCTCTTTGTGGGTTTGTGATTATCGTTACTTCTATCAGCTACTGTCGGGTGCTTTACGCGGTTCAGCGTGAACACTGATGTTTGCTGATGCTAGCTGAATTGCCAGAGCTGCCTTTTCTCAAACGGCAACTTCAACTAGCAATTGAGAATATTTCACAATGGGGTAACTCCCATGGCTTCCATTTTTCTCCCACCAAAACCTCAGCAGTACTTTTTAAGAAAAAAAGGGAATCGAAGAACTTGCCACCTTCTTCCAGCCAACCTAACATTATACGGTTCGCCCATTCCTGTTACTTTACAGGTCAAATTTCTAGGACTCATTCTAGATGACCACTTAACATATGCACCGCATATTAAACACCTGAAAACAACTTGTCATCGCGCGCTTGACCTGTTACGTCATCTCGCCTCAAAATCTTGGGGTGCTGATCGCAAGTCCCTTTTACGCCACTACATCGCCCTAATCCAATCGAAACTTAACTATGGCTGTGCAGTATACGGCCAGACCTCCACAACACTACTACATCTATTAGATCCCATCCAAAATGAGGCGATCCGTATCTCCACTGGAGCCTTCCGATCGTCTCCCCGGGTGAGCCTTGAAGTTAAATCCGATGTGATGCCACTCTCTATCGGAAGTAATACATCGTGCAAGTTATCTTCGTTTTCAAACCCCAATACCGTCTGCACTGACACCGATTTTGCAGGAGGTACCTCAGAATCCTAATTACTGGTCATTTGCAAACACGGTTCATAACATCCTTAATTTCCTTAACACCCCTTTGCAAAAGGTGCTGCCTTTCTCTTACCACGAAGGGTACACACCTTGGCTATTTCCCACTCCCACCATTTGTTTGGCTCTGACCTCTCTCTCCAAATCTAGCCATCCTGCTGCCTTGTTAAAAGCATCATTCCTGTCTCATTCCGCAGTTCACGATGAATTTACTCCAGTATTTACTGACGGCTCTAAAACAGGGACAGTGTGGGCGCATCTGCTGTCTTTCCTGACCGCAACCTCTCCCATACCCTCCCCCTCATGCTTCAATTTTTACGGCAGAATTAATGGCTATAATGATTGCCCTTTCTCGAATTCTAATCCTTAACCAAGATTACTCTTATGTCATTTATTCAGATTCGCTCATCGCGCAACAATCGCTTAAAACTCCTTATTCTAAAAACATAATGGTATCCGTTGTACAACAATTTCTTTGGCTGTTCCATTCCGGTAAGAAACAAATTATTTTATGTTGGACCCCCTCTCATATAGAGGTAACTGGTAATGAAATCGCTGATAGAGAGGCCAAAATTGCCGCCTCCCCTCTTCGGAGTTCCAGGTACCTCCCAGATGCCATTCGACAAGGCCGCCTCCCATCAACTGATTATTATCCTGCTCTCCGACAAGGCTTTCGATCTTGTTGGCAAGAGTGCTGGACGAGTGATCAGAGGGGAGTGAAACTCAGAAATATAAAGACGAGCATTGGTGAGTGGTCTTCTTCCCACAAACGAAAGCTCTTACACGAGGTGATACTTGAACGCCACCGTATTGGCCACACTAATAACACTCACAGTCACTATATGTCACGGGACCCTCCTCCCATTTGCAAATTTTGCCGTAGCCATACCCCGCAATCTGTTCGTACGTATCTGTTGATTATTGGACTATAACTGTGATGTGTTTTTCACTACTTTACGATCCATCTTCAAGGAACATGCATCCGAAGTCTTCCCACTTTAGCAGTAACTCTATTTTCTTGTATCTCCAAGAAGTGAATATTCTTTATAATATATATATATATATATATATATATATATATATATATATATATATATATATATATATATATATATATATATATATATATATACACATCTATATATAAATCTACAAGATATATATATATATATATATATATATATATATATATATATATATATATATATATATATATATATATATATATATATATATATATATATAATATATATATATATATATATATATATATATATATATATATATATATTCTCATATTTCACAATCCACCCTGATAGGCTGCGACTGTCAAATGCTAATCCTTCAAAGTCTTCTCCACGCATCTCTATTTATAAATGTTCGCTTCTTTTATATTTCTATATTGTCTTGCCACTTTATTGTAAGACTTCCATCACTGCCTCCATTCATCTCTTACTCAGTCTTCCAGCTGATCTATACATCATCTCTCCCAATTCCTTACCTCCTCCATTCTTTTTATGTGTCTATACCATCTCAACTGGTTTCTCTCTATGCATCTCAAAACCGGATTCACATCACCATTACTCTCTTTTTCTCTCTCTGTTAATCTTCAAGACCATTGAGTTCAGCACCTTATTCCACCTATTTGCAACCTCCTTCAAGTCATCAGCTTCTGATGCTATCACAGCTTCATCATCTGCATAAACCAACTCCACTTAAAAGTGTATTACATGTTGTATTACTGAGTCTACATATTCGTTCAATACTTACTGACCAGGGACTAAATTGAGAAGTATTTATTTTTTCAATTAACTTTAAACATGCTTTCAGATTTTAAATTTTAATTAAAAACTAATTCAATATTTTCCTGCTCCTCTATTTATTTCATTAAGTTAATATATTTTTTATTTTATTATAAAAAACCATATCTAAGATTTAATTGTTCCAGAAATAATTGATTTAAATTATAATTTCGTTTTTTATTTTAATTAAATTTTGACCTTTCAATGTTGGCAATTATTATAATTATTTAATGTATATTTAAAGTTATCAATCTTCAAATATAGACAATAACTCATTTCTTATGCCATCTCTCTTCTCTTTTTCTTCTTAGAGATGAAACTTTTAAAGCTTTCGCTACTAACTTTTGTACTTCTTTTCTCTTCTTTTCCTTAAAATTGATTATTTTAATCTTCTTCTTCTTCTTCTTCTTCTTCTTCTTCTTCTTCTTCTTCTTCTTCTTCTTCTTCTTCTTCTTCTTCTTCTTCTTCTTCTTCTTCTTCTTCTTCTTCAACTATTTCTTTAACTCTTACCTTCTTCTTTACTTCTTTGCTTAACTGCTATTCTTTCCATACCAACTGTAATACCTTTATTCTTCTTTGCTTCCTTCCTTCTTCTTCTTCTTCTTCTTTATTCTTCTTCTTCCAGTCTCAAACTTCTTCTTTAACCTTCTTCTTTTCTTTCTTCTTCTTCTTCTTCCTTTTCTTCTTCTTCTTATTCTTCTTCTTCTTCTTCTTCTTCTTCTTCTTCTTCTTCTTCTTCTTCTTCTTCTTTATCTTTTTCTTTCTTCTTCTTCTTCTTCTTCTTCTTCTTCTTCTTCTTCTTCTTCTTCTTCTTCTTCTTCTTTTAGCTAATTATTATTCTTCTTTTTTTTCTTCTTCTTCTTCTTTTTGCGTCTCTCCGATTTGTAATTCTTCCTTTGCTGTAGCCTTCAACATCTTAACTTTGCTTCTTGCTGCTTCTTATTTATTTATAATTGTATTTCTTTATAACTCAAAACTCTTTCATTTTCGTTTCGTTTTCTTTTTCTTTTTCTTTTTCTTCTTACGAAAATCATAAATATATATATATATATATATATATATATATATATATATATATATATATATATATATATATATATATATATATATATATATATAGATATATATATATATATATGATTGATTTTATATATATAAATATATATAGATATATATATATATACATAACATACAAAAACATGTATGTATATATATATATATATATATATATATATATATATATATATATATATATATATATATATATATATATATATATATAAAAAATATATATATATATATATATATATATATATTAAGTTAACATATATATACATATATATATATATATATATATATATATATATATATATATATATATATGTAATATAAATATATATATAATGTATATATATATATATATATATATATAATAACCAATAACCAACAACTATATGTATATATATACTGTATATATATATATAATCACTGAAATGAGAAGGATGCAACAATTTCAAAACAAATGTTTTTGAAATAAATTATTTTCCCGCAGTTCAGCATTTTTAACGTGTTGAAGTTTATATCTTTTAAGGGAAATACTCTTCCTAAAAAGCTTGTATATATATATATATATATATATATATATATATATATATATATATATATATATATATATATATATAATATATATATATATATATAAAGAATTAGGAGGTGAAGGTGGCGGAGGAAGATGTAAGAATGATGGAGAATGGATGAGAGTGGAAGGTGCCCTACTTATTATATGCGGCTGATTTGGTTTTTGTGT
>JABUQX010086178.1:0-5000 GCA_015478945.1 Trachelipus rathkii | reverse complement strand
TCTCTCTGATAGTTAACGTAAATTCATCCCTGTGTAAAAATATCTTTAAACAGTATATAGCCTTTGACATCCATTGTGCATGATGAGGTTTGGTGTTTTGAAGTGCCATCAAAATTTAAAAACACCGTCACAGTTGCTTGCACTTTATCGGGGAGTTACTCGTCCCTGTATGGAGTATGCGTCTCTCATCTGGGGTGGTTCCCGCCATATATCCTTTCTTTAAAGGGTGGCGTATAGGGCTTTTTCTTCATTAAATCTCTCTCTCTCTCTCTCTCTCTCTCTCTCTCTCTCTCTCTCTCTCTCTCTCTCTCTCTCTCTCTCTCTCCTCTCTCTCTCTCTCTCTCTCCTCTCTCTCCTCTTACGTTCCCAAATCCAAATTTAGTCTCGTCAGGTGTTGCATTCACACCTCAATATATACGTATCTCTATTACGAGCGGACACTGTTTCATTCTCCACCACTTTCATACTTTGACGAACACATTTTCAAATGTCCCGTACCAAAACATGTCGCTCTTTGACTCAAACCTGATTTTGTTTCTATCCCCAACTCCGGTAGGTTTAATGTGGGCCTTAGATCATTACCCAGTAGGATTTATATATATAAATATATAATATATATATACTATATATAATATATATATATATAATTATATATTATATATATATATATATATAATTGTTTTATCTGTTTTACGTTTTTCATTGTTTAAATTACATAGGTTTAGCTTCGTAGTTGCATTGAGATTAGGTTTTATTTGTCCTATATATATATATTAATATATATATACTATTATTATATATATATAATATATATATATATATTATACTATATAATATATAATATATATATATATATATAATATACATATATATATAATATAAATATATATATCATTAATATATATATATATATATATATATATATATATATATATATATATAATATATATAGTGTGTATTGTTATATATATATATATATATATTATATATATATATATATATATATATATCCGTGTGGGTCCTGTTATGTAATAGAAATGGGTTATTTCTATGTTATTTTAATCTTTTTTTACTAGATTGTTAGGAAATGACGTAATTATTAATTTTCAGAGGTAAAACATTGCTTTTAAAATTGTTAAGTATGAAATAATTGGCCTTTAATTTTCATACTTATAACATTTGTCTATGGACGAAATTATCAACTATATTGACACCAGCCGATTTCTGCCCATTTTCATGATACTTATATGAGATGTTTTTAATTATTCATAATTGAAGAAAAGTTTTTAAAACAAAAAAAAAATGAGTATGAAAAAAGCTATAATATCTCCAAATTTTAAATTTAAAGCCTATTTAATACCAGATGCTTCTTTTTTAAAAAGTTTTCATAGACTCATATGGACTTATGGTACTGAAGCTATATTTTATTATTTTTCCAGCACTCACGGGCTGTGAGGAATGGGGACCAGAACCTCCCTGTTGACATATGTTAGTGTGCTATGTATTCATTTACCACTAAAAATTAATGTAGATGATTTTTACGAACGATCAACAAAAAAAAAAAAAAACCTTCAATATAACCCATTTTTTAGGACAACTGGTCCTCTGTGTGTGTATGTGTTAGGTGTGTGTAGGTGCGTGTGTGTATGTGCTAGAGTCTGTATGCTTTCTTTATATTCCTGCTTCCTAGTTCTAATTAAGATTCAAGTGAGACTTTAGAATTAAAGTAAACGAGTTTCACAACCGAAGAGGTTTCATAATCTTTTATTGTTTGGACGTTGCTGATTTCCAACTTCTAAAATAGAAAGTGCCAGTAACAATACCGAACGTTTAAATGCTTTGATATCCGCTAAATTGAAGCCTCGTCAGGGAATTAAGTCATTATCTCTTGATACTCGTTCAGATTTTTGCAGGAATTCCGAAAAAGGGATTGGAATTATAGATATTTAGAAAAGTATATAATACTTGTATGCTGTAAACAAATGTTCTAAAGAAAAAAAATTTCAAAAATGTTACAGTGATTTATATTTAAATTATTTTCTTATTAGTAAAACAAATTGGAGAGGCTATTTTCTTATAAATAATATCCTTTCTGCGATGAAAATATTTATAAAATTTTCGTCATTTGTCAATTTTGCATTGTAGTAACGTTTAATAGTTCTCTCCTGAGAGGTAAAAAATGGATGTCGAAAGAGTAAATCTACAAAGACAATGTTTCTAATATCCATAAATCTGCAAAGACAGTTTTTCCTAATATCCGTAAATTTACAGAGACAATGTGTTACCAATATCGGTAAATCTACAGAGACAGCGTTACCAAAATCGATAAACAAAGGCAGTGATACCAATATCGGTAAAACTACAGAAACAGTGTTACTAATGTTTGTAAATTCTACATTTAAAGTGTTACCATATCGCTATATCTACAAAGACAGTGTTACCAATATCTGTAAATCTACAGAGACAGTGTTACCAATATTTGTAAATCTACAGAGACAGTGTTACCAATATCCGGCTTCAAAATATAATTTTTGAATTTAAGTTTTTCAACTTTGGGAAAAGTGATCGGCTCATTGTGTTTGATATTATACATATTTCAACATTTTTGTTCATTTTTCGACCAAACTCTATTTCAAATTCATAAAAATAGAAAATAAAAAAAGAAGAAGGAAAAAAAAAAGAAAAAGAAAATCGAGAACTTAAATCACACACCCAACTTAAGGTGGTAGAATTAACCGTCTGAAGCTTAATTAAAATTAAAGTTTTAAAAACCAGGACTTTGAAGCCCATTTTATGAGAGTTCGATTTCGATAACGATTTTAATTCAGTCTATTTTTGAATTCAGATTTAGTTTTCGGCTCTGGTTCCGGCTATTATAGAATTCTGACTCTCGTTCCGATTCGGGTTCCGGCTATTTTACAATTCCGGCTCCACTCCCGGTTCTGGTTCTGGCTACTTTAGAATTCCGGTTCCGATTCCGGTTCTGGTTCCGTCTATTATAGAATTCTAGTTTGGGTTCAGGTTCCGGCAATTTTTGAATTCAGATTCAGATTTCGGTTCGGATTCAGGCAATTTTAGAATTCCGGTTCCGGTTAAGGTTCTGGTTCAGGCTATTTTTGTAGTTTCGATTCAGAATTCGGTTTCGGCAATTTTGAATTCAGATTCCGGATATTTTGGATCCGATTTATATTCAGATTCCAATTCCGATTCTGACCATATTCTATTCTGACTCAGATTCCGGATCCGATAATTTTGTATTCAGACTCTGATTTAAGATTCGATTTTGCTTCAAATTCCGGATCCAATTCCAAATAAATAGGATCATGCAATACAGATTCCAGTATCAATTCCATCACAAAAATATATATTCCAAAACTATTTATTTTAATTAATAAAACAGCTCATTTAAAGCATTAATAATATAAATTTATTTATTTATTCATCATTTATTCATTTATAATATTATATATATATATACTATATATTATAATATATTATATATATATTATATATATATATATATATATATATATATAATATATATATATATATATATAATATATATATAAATATATAAATCAATATATATATAAATTGAATATTTGATATTATAAATAATCTATATAATATCAATATTTAAATACACTATCATATATATTTGCATATATATATTAATATATATATATATATATAAATATATATATATATATATATATAATATATTTCATTTGTTACATTTTTATATATATATATTCTATCTAGGTTGATTTTATATATATATATATAGTATATATATATATATATATATATATATATATATATATATATATATATATATATATATATATATATATATATATATATATAATTTATATAATATATATTATTATACTATATAATATATATGTATATATATATAACATTATATATATTTATATATAATAATCTAATAATAATAATAATAATAATAATAATAATAATAATAATAATAATAATAATAATAATAATAATAATAATAATAATAAATAATAAAAAAAAATAATAATAATAACAATAATATTTAATTATAATAATAATAACTTTATAAATATATATATATATAATAAAATAATAAATAAATAAATAAATAAATAAATAAATAAATAAATAAATAAATAAATAAATAAATAAGTAAATAAATAAATATGCAAATAAAATAAATAGTGATTTAAAATAACCTTTATTAAATTTAAAATCAATAGTATCTACTAAAAATGGAATTTAAACTAAAAGTTAATAAATGATATAATCATAGGTGTAACTAGGAGGGACTAGGGGGCTTAGCCCTAAGAAATTTGCTTAGTTAATAAATAATTACATCAACCTTACTGAAATTCTCAGATATGAGGGGGCCATTACCCCCTCTCCAATAGAAAAATTTCTAAGTTACGCCAAGAGAAATATTTATAAAAAATATTTTGAATTAGTAGCTATAACGTCATTAATTATAATGTTCATTAATATTGTTATTCAGCAATATTATAATTAAGCAAAAATAAGTAAGCAATTACGTAATTAAGCTATTGAGTAATTCAGCAATAAACCTTTATGTAATTAAGTTTATTGAGTAATAAATGATTGGGTAATTAAGGAATAAGTAATTTATCTTAAATGTAATTGACTAAGTAATTAAGTAGATAAAAAATTGAGTAATTAAGGTAATAATTGAATAATTAAGCAATTTAGTAATTAAGGATGTGGAAGACTAATTAATAAGTTACAAATATAATTTGATGTTTACTAAAGAATAAGTTTACCTAGGGTTTTCGATTACAAGTGAATTTATTGGTAATCAATTTCATAATGGAATGAAATCCACTTCTTGGAGAAGTATATTGATAAATATATCTTTTCCACAAAAACATCCAAATTCCCACTCATGATACAATTCCAACCCAACAACACACTAACATATATATATATTATATATATATATATATATATTATATATATATCTCTCT